>JAPYYZ010008689.1:0-13371 GCA_030522705.1 Eretmocerus eremicus
GAATTTTCTGTGTTTAAGAAGTAAGAAATTTCTTGAATTTGCAGCTACTGAAAACAAGAAAAAATCCGTCTATTTTTAAGAAATTCTTTTTGTAGTGTATGACTGCATATGATCTTTCAACTGATAGGCTACGTGAAATTCCTCGATATATTCGGTGCCGAATCTGAGGAATGTGCCCGGTGGAAGAGGCGGGGGGAGGGGGGGGCAATAAGTTGGGTATGGAGTTTGCTCAGCTACTCAGTATGAACTTTGTCAAGTTTCATTAGTCAAGTAAGATGATACCAGTAATGATAGGATCAAATCTTCGCTGGTTTTTTCGCGGACCCACCGTCACTTTCTCTGCCCGACTCCGGTTGTCCACACATTTGAACAAGCACTTTTTCCTTTATTTCGTGATGATTTTAGTTGTATGTGTCATGAAAATCGGAGAAATTTCTGAAAATTCTTGAGATGCGAAAGGAGCATATTTCCTTGAGGATAAATGCCAATCAATGTTTTGTTTTTGGGGAAAAAATAGTAAAAGCCGACTTTGTCATTTTTCACTATTTTCGATTAATTCATCATATTTTCTGACACAGACCAATTTTTTGAAACCTGGAAGAAAGATCTGGAGTGAGCGGGTCAATCTTATGAGAGCTTAATGGAGAAAAAAAATCTTATGAGGAATTGTTCAAATTCAGAGTTTTGGGAGGATTCATTATCGTCAAAATCATCGACCTTGATGACGCTGACAGTATTTGCTAGTCACTACCTATTGGGAAGAAAACTCGTTTTGGCGGCGGCCATATTGGCCCATTTGATTAACATGTGTACTTTTGAGATGCGGCCATGTTGGCTCTCCGCTGCCATCTTCCCAATTGAGTCAAAATAGATAGAGCGTTTCCGAACTTTTCAAACTTCGTTTCGGGGCCTCGACCCAATAGACTCGAATGAGTGAAGAATTTCTACGACATGATTGAGTGAAATTGAGTGAAATTCGACATTGACACAATCTTATTCTTCAAAACATATCATTTGCAGGGAATTCCTCACTGTGGAAGCCTCCCCAGACGGCTGTCAGACTCCTCCCAGTTCATCCATCAATAACAAAAATAACATCCTCCCAAAATGGAGAGCAAGGATTTTCTCGAGGATTTTCTTGTACGGATTAGAGATACGCAAACAACATCAGATCAATTTTACAAGCGACGAAGACAAAAAATTTTTTTTTTCACTACGGGTCACAAGTTTTGCCAGATTTGCTCATTTGTCAAAATTAATATTGAAATCATTTTATTTTCAGATCTCTTTTCTCACTCTCCTTAAACATCAGATTTTGGTTGACCCAGAATTTTTGAGAGCCGTACGAAGGAGAATCGATATGGTTTTTTTTCAGTCGCTATTGCAATCTCTTTGGACTGGGTTGAGTTTTACGTGAAAGAATAATATCACCAAACCTGGACTTGAAATCTGTGCCAAAATGGAAACGTCAAGGAGCTTGACAAAAATTATTTCCATCATATCAAAGGAGAATTTGCAACTCGTGAAGGCTGCATCGAGAATTCCATCCTTTTCAGAGCCATCGTGTTCACGATACTTGACTATTTTTGTGAGATGGATTCCAAAAAGTTGAACAACTCTCCCAATGAGTGATACGATTCTAGCCAAAGAAGAAAAAACAGCGATCGAGTTTCAAAGGGACACAATAGATCAAGTTATAATGATTTCACGCGGGTCTGACATTGCATGTATGAATATTTATTACTCTCCTCGACGTTTCGCTGGGCAGGCAAGCAGTATTTATTGGCCATTCCTCTCGCGAGCGTAACTGGTATTCATCATTCTTTTTTTCAAAATCCAAGCTCACAGACTTGGGAAAACTGACGGGACAAGATGAAACGAGAGATCCGCGCAAGATGCGCAGGTTGGCGATTTTCACGGAATTAAGGATCACTTCGCGACGCGACCCGCTGGATTATGTACGTCTCTTGGGAACTGTAATGCTTCATGTCAGCCTTCTGACATCTGAGTAGAAAAGCCACAGTGAAGATTTTGGGTTGTCCCGCAGTTATCTCGGAAAATTTGTCAACACGAGGTAAAGTAATCGAAATTCGATAAGACTCAGCTCTAAAACACGCAATCAGCTATAACCAATTTCATCGTTGGGATAGAGGTAGAACTTTTTATCCCAGCTGAAAATTGATGAAGAGCATCTATGTAATGACGTGATATTTTCGAGGCCAAACCTGCTTGGCACAACCTCAATTCTGATGCAGAAAATAGGTGACGAGTAGCTATTGCTTTGATCAGCTAAGACTGTTCACTGTTCGAGAACGATGAACAAAATGTTCATACCTATAGAAAAAATTGCCTTGGTCTGGTAGATCAACAATACTCTGATGTTTTTCGTTATATACATTATGTGCGTTTTATGATTTTCAAGATTCGGTTAGCGCGTCTCTCTGACGCGCGTATGACCTCCCAAAAAGTTCACCCGCGCATATTTATCTAACTAATGACGGCATCCTCATAGATGAACTAGTTACGCTAGGTTTTCCGTAAACTACGGTATACTTATAACGTTCCAATAATTAGCATCGGATAATAGCATGATTTCATCGTCGGCATTCCCAATATTTGGTAAATGAGTGAGTCAGGATTGACAATGCCTGATAGTTTGCGTAATTAGATAGCCGAGGCCTACGTCGGATAACTGATCTAGTTTACATTAATCGTTATCAGCAGACATGACGCATCGTCGTAGAATCGGAAAAGAGAACCGCGCAGTTCATCGTGCAGAGCAATTGCGATATTCTCTTGATTATTCGACTCATTACATTTATCTGAACCAAAGTTAATCAATTTTATTTGTGAACTAGCATTTTGTCATAGATCGACGTCCCCTAGTCCAATACACCTTAGTTCTACAAACAATTGCGTCAATATCAATTAACCTCCTTCAATCGATATGAGTGAAATTTGAATCAGCTTAGCCAAAGCTTCGTTGGGAGTCGCTGTAAAAATGCAGAATTAAAATCAGAGTCAAAATAAGGCAGCGCTCAATTCTGGGTCATCTCACGTCTGTGCCCGTTCGCAGCCGGACGCTTTGACCATTGTTGCCGCCATGACGTCCCGCTAATCTTGGGCGCCCCTTGTCACCCACATACATCATGTTCACGTTATTTTTTAGAGAATCTGAAACCTCTGATAATTATTTCAGCATATGAGAATCAAATTGCTATGCGAACTATACTGGGATTATATTTTATCTTTCATCTGTCAATGAATTCAAGAAGCTTGCCATCACTGACCACCTGACTTTTGAGTTTCTTACCTAATACTAATGATCAAATGAGATTTATGGTCTGGGTAAATCAAGAGATGTGAGACAAGATGGATAAGATTTGGTTTGAAATGAGCCAGACTTTCGGAATTCAAGATAAGTTTTCACTATGGTGAATTACAATTCTCCCATATTATTGAACTACATCTGCAATCTTTCATCTCGGTGGAGCTGCTCACGGACTATAATGCATTCGTATCTTCAGAGTATATTGAACCATCATTGGCCACAAATTGGCATAATGCGCGGCATCGCTCTTCTGACGGTTGTAAACGCGCCATACCTATACTAATTCGTTGAAATCGTCTTCCGTAATTCATAAATGATACAACAAGGATATACCAGCTCCGTTTCTCCCACTTTAAAAAAATTATATTTGCGACGTTATTACATCCAACAAAAATGATAATCGTCGCCCGTGCACTACAGTTAAGAATATTCTTTATCAGGTGCAAAATGAAATTTTTTCTCCAACACCCGACGAAGCACGCAACAGCCCTATCTCTTGTTTCGGTCTATTTTGCGACGCACCTCTATCGGATATCCGAGAATAAAAGTCCTTACACCTCCTGTTCCACTCTCTGCCCCTCCGTCACCTCGCAGAAAGGATTTTCAGCCTCTGTACCCAATCATAACAAGTTGGCGCTCCACAGTACGCCGGAAAAAAAGAACGCAGAACGGCGCGCGCCCCATTATTCCGCTGTTATTTGCCACGTTGCAATAGCGCCTCGCATACACCCGTTTCTTTCCGCACACAAAAATTTCACCCGCATAGTCCATGGAAAAACCATCTCGCGATCGCATCTCTGCATAACGTATCGATCGACTGCCCAAGAGCGAGAGAGAGAGAGAGAGAGAGAGAGAGAGAGAGAGAGAGAGAGAGAGAGAGAGGCGGCCAAAAGGACTAGGTATTTCAACTGTTGCCGCAGCTATGCAGCCATCTCGGATCCGGAACAAAAGCTCGCGTTCCGAAGCTGCTATGCCCCGACGCACTCGGCGCAAATGGTCTTCCAATATCGCAGTGTTTCGCTCAGGCACATAGAGCTGGATCATAATACGCGCAATCCAAGCCTGCGGATAATTGCGCGAGCCACACACCGATCCACAAATAAGATATGTAATCCGTTGAATGCGTCGTCCATCATCGATCCGAGCAGCTCAGGCTACTCGCATACATAGACTCATTCATCCCTCGTTTGGCGAAAATTCAACGCCAGTCTGCGCATCTACGAGATCATCCCTTCCCGGCTAATTGCTCAACGAGATTTCGCGCTTCCACCGCAAGGTATACTCTAGACACTATATAGGGCTTTGACGCGCGGGACTCTGTAGTATACTTTGGAGATTCGGTGGGTATGGCGTTTGACAGGTCTCGGTCTACATATTGAACCACTGGCCGAGTGAAATGTCGAGTTGACTCGATGTGACGGGCATATTATTGGTTAATGCGACTCCTCGATACGGGCCCGCTCTCGATCAAATTCACGCGCCACTTGGTCCGACCTGTGCGCGATACGATATCGGCACGATCGAGCGAGCGATGTCACGATGGCGCAGAGAGGGCAAACGTATATGGGCGATTCCGCTGAAATTGTGCAATTTGGGGATCGAAAATTTTCATCGTGTCGCATTTTGTGGCTCTCTGATAATTCGATATTTTAGGTCTTTCGGTAACTTTTGCATTGGGTAAACGGTTCAAATTGGCATGTGAAGCTACCGCAGCCCAGTGGATAAGGTCCTGGCCGCTTGAACGCAGGAGTTTCAGGGTTTAAATCCTAGCCGGCACCACTGTGGACTTTTACGAGTGTCTTTTCGGTGCCTTCGGTGGTTCGAAACCCACCTAACACTGTAGGTCCCGCAAAATAACCCCCAAAAAGAGGTTGAGAATGCGTTGATAAAAAAATGTAAAAGTTAGTGGCTTACGATGATAAGAAATAAATCTGAGCCCGATTGCATTGTCATCAATGATACTATTTCTCTGTGCAACGAAATGTGACTCTTTTTGCGTGCCTCGGATTGTGACAAATCGATATAAGATTCTGTCTTACGAGATTGTGCCGCAAAATAGATTCTGCGCGCGAATGGTAGAAGAAAAATCACTACCATCTATCCGAAATATTCTCATAAAAGTATCCCTCAATCAGATTGGGCTCACTCATTTTATGTGTGAAATTGCTAGCTACGGAAATCAAATTCTACAGTTTCGGCGGAATCGCTCATATACCTGGTGGATGTGGCCCGAGGGATATCTGCGGTATCCCTCTCCTTGACGTCGTCGCGTGCGTGAGAGGTTTTGGGAATGAGGCGTGAGATGTACCGAGATAGCTTTTTCGTGAGTCAAGATTCGGAAAGTTTTCCAGATAGAGTCGAAGCGCTTCCCCACAAAACTGACGCACAGACATTGCGCCAGTCGCGCGTGTTCTTGTTGATGTAATACGTCGGAAAGGCGCCGAGTTCATTATTGAGAGGTTGCATGCGGTGATGGGGATAGAAGAGCTTCGGGAGATTCGAGGAATTCATACTTTGTGGGATCTCAAATTAAGGCTCTTATCCAAATTGCCGTCGAGCATTTCAAACGGGTCATATTGAAATCACTGAGGATATTTCATGGCTTCGCTTAGTGCGAGGATTTTCCCTTGTTCAAAGCTCTTTACATTTTAGAGCATCGCCAAAATCGCCCAGAAACTATGACAGCTAGAGAGCTCATTAATTCACAGTCCCTCTATAATTCCTGCTGAATACGTTGCATTTTGTGGCTTTCCATCAAATATCTCATTGTAGATAGTCGGACGAATCTCGGGATTTGCGAGCGACTGCTTTCAAAGTACTTTGCAAGGGACGAACTTTTGGAGGAGTTGATAATGAGTTAATCATAGCGAGCAAGCGGTCCACGTAGGAAAACACAAAGAGGTGACTCGGACGACAGTAATGTTGAACTTGTTTGAAAAATTGATGTTTATCTTTTGAAGGCATTGAACTGATAATATACTATTTTCATTATTTGATATTCAATCCTCAGACTTGTATAGCGAAAAAATGTGCTGCAAAGATACTTCAATGCACGACCAGCAGACCAGAGCATGCAATAATACTATATGGACAGTTGAGTATACTGTAAAAAATCCTGGACCAAAACTTCAACGGACTGGTTGAGGTTTCCACATCAACCAGTGGTTGGATGAAAAATTTAATCAAATGGTTAAATTTCCCAACCAGTGGTTGAGTTTCTTTCGCAACCAATGGTTGAGGCTCAACCATTGGTTGGAGTTCAGCTAAGGGGTTGAGTACACGCCCCACGAGGTGGGCAAGCATTAGATCCCGGGTTTTATTGACAGTGCTGTTGACTAGACCATCTAGAACAGCCGTGAACAGCACGTATCAGCTGTGCTGATTGTTCTGATAATGTAGTTTTGAAAATGTAAATTGACTACATCTCACCATGGATGTTACAAAGACTCCTACCGACAAAAATTACACCCCAATCTGTTCTATTGAGTCTGATATACATCACTTTTTGGTCTGAGCTGATTGAAAAATATGTGCAATAGAACGTCCGTTCTACCTATGTGACCGTCAGGCAATTCCTGATGAGGAGTATCAGTGAACATACTCTCGATTCGTCGGAATAGTAATTACAAACGTGAGGCAATAAATTTTCCGTGGATTCGAGAGAAAGACTCAAGTATTATCCATTATTCTTAAGTATGATTTTACTGCGCAAGACTATCCGCGCACGGTCGTTGGAAAGAACCGACTCGCGCGTAAAAACCCCGTCTAACTTTTGTTCCACTGTCAATCCCCCCATGAAATTCAGTCAGAATATTTCATAAGTATCTGATTGCGATATCCCTTTGTGAGTTGGCAAATTAGAACATAACTGTAAAATTTCCTCTCAGACCGAAAGTTGGAAGAATGGGTAGAAAACTCAGAAAAGTTAGGAGTTTTTCTGCTTCCCGAACAAGAATTTTGAAATATTCATCCCCGTCAAATGTTACAGCGAGTATCCAACAAGGGCGATGAAAATTTTGAGAGCATATCGCTGAGTGATTTTGCAAGAGATTTCGCGTGTTCAGTACTCCAAGAGTTCTCAAGCGTGGACTCGTGTATCTCGGTGAAACATGGCTCCGTTATCAAAAATGCATATGGTTACAGTTTGAATTCAATACACAAAATTCTAGCAAGTTTTCGTTCGTGGACAATTCAACAAATCAGGCACTGCTATGAGGGGAAAAATCTATGATGATATCGCACATTAGGGAAATCAAAACGTGCGTGGGAAGACCCAAGTCGATGCAGTAGAAGAATTACTAGTTAGATGAAGTTTAGTTTTCTCCCATCTTCTGAGATGGATTAGGAGTCTGTTTGATCATATTCAGTCACGATACAGCAGCCTATTGCAGAAGATCTAAGAGCGAGTGCGTGTTTCTATCAAACTACGCATATTTCCTTGGTTGTAAGGTACAATTATTGTAAGGTGATTTGATTCAGCTTAACATATAAGGTAAATACTCTCAGTCATCAGTATTGTACTCTCAGTCTTTCTTTGTGATGAAAACGTGAGGAGAGAGTCGGTTTCGAGAGAAGTGAGAAGAAATTCATAATGATAAGTTCCTGATTTTGAAGTTTATTACGGTAACATGTCTCGATATTACCGTGCAACATCTACTTTTAGCAATGAGATTCTGACGCTGCGCACTCCTTTGATACTATTCGATCAGGGATCTTTGTCGAGCTGAGTACAACAGGATGAAGTTGATCGAGCTTTAGCTATTTTGAAAAACATGATAGAATACAGTCTGTGAATTTAGAACACTACTATAAATATGATTAACAAGATTATTATTTTATATTTCCCCGTGAACAATCAAGGAACTGAACAGCATAACAATGCCACATTTGATAAGTACACTATGAGAATATTGCACTCACTATGTAAATCATATTGCTATGCTGGACTGAAAGTCTGTTTATAGCATCATCCTATAAGAATTTTGTGATAAACACTAGAAACGGATGAAGATTTTCAGGGAATATTATCTCAGATTAGACACGAGTCCCTGAAATTCAGATTAGATAATGTGCTAGGTATACACACACGTCCAGATGTGCTCATTCGCTATCTCTCTTCAGATGAGAAAGTTACAGTGCTTATGGTTTTTTGTTTTGAATTTTCACTCTTAGACAATGAGCCTTTATGGGAAAAATGTTGTTCCTAGCAGCTGTCGTCGTTCTTCTAATAAAATCAACTTTGAATTTTAAGGAATCCGTCAGAGAATCTAGATCACGATGGGATTGAGCATCATCGAGTTGTTGATTGGACTAGCTGCGCTCATTGTTGCCTTTTATTACTATGCCACGGCAAAGTTTGATTTCTGGAACATCAGCATTTGTTTCAAATGGGAATGAATCGGAAGCTTCTTATAGGATCAAATTGAATATAATCATATGCACCGGAATAAATTAGGTTGAATAGAGAGCAATTTTCTATATCGCGATCGGAATCGGATCAAATAGGTGAATTCATATTTTACAGGACTAAATAGGATATTTCATTTCTATTTGGCCTCGAGACTGATTGAATTATAGATTTTCCCATTCACGATGCTCCAAATCAAATGGGAATTAATCGTCGTTCAGATCTTGTAGATACAATGACATGTGCATACATGAACATAGCATACGCAATAATATACGGGCGCATCTAATTATGTTCAAACACTCAAAAATATTACTTGTCACGTTTCTTTGAGCGTCAAAGAGCTAGGGATATGTCCAATAGGGCAATCGGGGTGTCAGGGTATGTTCTCATTCTGTAGGTAATTTTGGACTCGCCAGTGATAGAACATAGTGCTAGAGCTCAGTTTAGAAATGTAGAGAATATTTTCAGAATGAGTTGTGACGGGGTGTTTGGAGACACTTTGCACAAACTTCCAAAGAATAAAAGAAGAGCCTAATTACTCCAGTTGTCACTCTGGGATGCCGTAGAGAGTGAGTTGATTATGACACTTAAATCGCTTATGTGGAAGACCCAGAATTCCACTGCTGGGAATTGCTGATTGAAGCTTGGAGAATTTATCATCTTACACATATTCAGTTGAATTGTATGATCCTCAAGAATGAGGAATATACAATGCTTTCACCAGAGAGGTCTTTCTCATTAATAATATCCATGTCGGGGGGATCAAAGACAGGAGGAAACCCGGGAATTTATGGATGAAGATGCTCTCATTTGTTCGGGATCTTGCATCAGTGCGGGGTAAGATTAATCGAGAATAATGGAGGTCCGGAACATATCTAGAACATCTTCTTTGATCAGTGGGGGAATAGGATTAAAGTCATACACCTATTACTAATGATAAAATTGATTGTCACTTGGATTATCAGATCTGCAAAAGGAAGGTATGTAATTAATGAATCACCAGCGATGGATACTGCTCATCTCGAATTGCTCACAGTTTCTCGATCTACTAAATCTTTGAATTTCTACCGTCAGTTCGGGGCTGCACTCTACGGGTAAACGAAAATTGTCTGGAACTATTTGAAAAGTACCTCACGAACCTGGCAACCGTGAATTTAAAGCAGAGATAAATTAATTAATCCAACAAACTTCATGAAATTGAGAGCACGAGTTTCCTAGAACGAAATTTCGTCAGCCAAATATGTTCCCATGGAACTTTGTCGCGAGCTTCTCTCTTCAACACACTGGTGCAAGTAATTTTCATTTGTAAAATCCCAGTATAACATACTATATACGGAAGGCTATTCATCTTCGTTCGTTAGTGCGTGATTCAAGTTGAAACCGCGGGTGGGTCTTCCGCATGTCAATGTTCACTGGGAGAGCAGCTACACGTATGTCATGTTTCAAGGCAGTACTCTGTCGAGAAAATTCATTTTTCGAGAATGAAGGTGATGAAATTTTCCCTAACAAGAGAGTCTATGTACAATGGAGTAGAGACTGTTGAAATATGGACCATACAAATATCTATGTACAGCTCCGTGGAGGTCTTCTCATTCAAGGTATATAGGAGTATATGATATACTGATGAATGGAGGGACTACATTGCGGTGAGCGTGGGCGTGTTAGCGAGTGTTCTGGGCAGATAGGTGGCTGATTTGTGAGACCTTTGACATCACTAGCGAGGACCAAGCTCTGCTAATTTTAGGATACCTCTCTCGGCGCTCGTCTTTCTTTGAGCATTTTCTTTTGTTTGATCCTATCCCTCGATCCCTCGCCATTTCATGATCCAGCTTCTTTTCTGCTTTATTGAAGTGTAATGAGCCCTGTAGATCCTGTTACATGTTACATGTTTCTCTGCCTGTGCTGGACTGAAATTTCCAAGATATATTTGTCTTCGATTCTTGCAAAAATACACTCGGAATCACAAGAAACTGGTTGAAGTATCACATCACTGGCAAGAGTTGGCTGAGAAAAGCTGCAATAAAATACGATTTCTAAGCCCCGTGAGCCTAGCATCAGGAGTTCAATAATATCATGTTCCCCGCGGCACTCGAGTAAATTTTGGGAAGTTGAGTTGGGATTTGCAAATTCTTGAGTATTTTCGCCCACATCAAATAAAAAATGATGAATATACATACAAGGATTGCCAAATACACGAGAATCTGCAGAAGTCAACAGAATATATGGTATAGCTAATGCATCTCTTGGCAAAGGTCGCCTCGAGATGTAGAAGTTCAGTGAATTAGAGAGATTAGTCAGTTCTGGGAGCAACGTAGCGGAGAGGGAAATTAAAAGCATAGCCACTTGCCTTGCCAAGAAGCTTGCCTACAGTACCCTACATGTATCACACTCCCACGTCTCCGTTACGCCCGCTGAAACTTCTGACGTCTCTTATTATGTCTGCCGTGGTTCCAGTCGAAATTGCTCTTAGCGGTACAATGTAGCTCAATTTTCAGATGCCAAATTCCTCAGCTCTCGACAATCGTGCTCCCTTTTAACAGCGTTACACCTGGCAGTACAAAGATATTCGTAGAGCCAAGAATGGAATATATTTTTTGGGCAATGGTTTTTTTGAGCACGGCATCTCAAAATTGATACAGTCACCCTATAAGACCAAGTAAAATTTTGAAGAATCTATTCTAGATTTGCCAAAGGGTGATTATTTTGAGAAATCACAACGTGTACTCGATACCGTAGTTCTCCAAAGAGATAAATCAAAGAATGCTGCAAGATCTTCCTGGATGAATTTCAATTGGATTCGTGAGGTTGCACTATTTCTGAGAATAATTGGTTCCGGAATACTCTGAAAACACCAAGACTTTCGAGCGTATCAATTGTGAAGGGCATCATGATTCTTTCATTAAATCATTTTAACAGAAAATATTCCTTGACGCATGCTGATGAATAGAATCGACAAACGAATACACAAGGAGTGGACTAAGAATCGATAGAACTCTCAACTTTATAGATCTGCAGAATAACGCGGGGAAAACGACCAAGAGAGGCTAGAATGCCTCTCTTTTATCACTCAGCGCAACTTTCTTGGAAGCTTTGAGCTTATTTCTTGAGTAGAGAGGAAAAGTAATCCTTCGCGAGTCACATTTTCCCTCTCTAGCCAAGATCGGCCATTTGATTCCCATTAGAACTCGGTGAGGTATGCCTGCATCAAAGCTAGAAATCCTCAAGCTGACCCGGTCGAAAATCCCACAAAGGAAGTTTCCTCCAACTTTTTACTTCCTCTACCTCTTTTTACTTCTACTCTCTCGTGCGTGGTTCACGAATGTGGAATACTCTCGATCGCCGAGGGAAATTTCAAGTCCCATACTCTACATCATTTAAAATTCTCACATGCAAGTTCGTAAAAATCGAATATCATAGTGATCCTCTATTTGGACTTTTATCCTTCTACTCTCCTCCCGTATTAATGCAAGAAAATACTCCACGCTAAAGCGAGAAGTAAATCGAATCAAGTCGGATCTCTCAGCTGCATTTGATAAAAAAAACGATCGTCAGGAGAACCAACCTGAGCCACAACTCCGCTTACATCAGCAGCGACCGAGTGGCTCGCAAAAAAGCTCGAAGCGACAAAGAGCACGCGCCATACCGACTCGACAGGAGAGCAGAACTCGGGTCACCCTGTACACCCCCCATCTCTTTGCAATCGTCTCGGGCACTTGCGCTTGATACGTGCGGTGACGCAGCAAAGAGGATCTTGCACGCCCAAGTACACATATCGCGCATTTCTACGAACTGTATCCTATCCGCGGCTCCTCATAAATTGAATCGTCCCGCGGGGAAAAGGCTCTCAATAGCTTCTGAACAATTTTACGAACGTGCGGCTCTCGCATATCCAGGATCGATGCGCGTTTCTTACGGAGCTTGCGGCAAGATATATCATAGAGTGTACGGGCGAGTGTTGGTGAGCCGCCCTAAATCGTCGCTGAATATTCATAAGGCCGTTTGTTAGGACGATATAGTCTTTGCAGGTCGGTTATATGCAAGGCAAACACGCGAGCTTACCTCGAGCTGCGCTATGTATGAGGTTGGAGCTTGCAAGCTCGGGATGGAATTCCCGAGAGCTCGAGAAGTGCAAGTCGCCAAGATCCTTGCCCAACGAGCCAACGGGATTGTCTGCGATTCTCGCGAACGCGCCGGCATGCATCGCTCTCGTCTCGTGGGCGGAGGAGATTCTGTTTGGAGAACGAATGGTCTCTGCAGCGTGAGCGAAACGAGCTCGGTTGGTGTTTGCTCTGGTATTTGGGAGCTTGTGGAAATCTCGGAATTTGCTCAGGATTGTGTCGCGATGATTGCGGAAAATCGATCGCGGATACTATTACTGATTAGAATTTTGTGCGCGAGACTTGTCTTTGGTGTATTTTATCGGAGAGCGAAGTCTAGTTGTGAGTTTGAGATAGTATGGTAAGGACGTTTCGTCGAATTTACGAATTCCGCAAGCTCACTAGCTTTAATGAGGGCATGGATAAAGTTATAATTAACCCTTAAATGGCACACCTCTAAATCCTGACGTAAATGGCACAGGGGGTCCAATGGACCCCACGTCAATAAATGTGGAACTACTCGGCGAGATCAC
>JAPYYZ010008693.1:0-12278 GCA_030522705.1 Eretmocerus eremicus
GGGGTATTGTCTCTTCATTTTAGACCTAGTACACCCTAATTCAGACTGAATCTGATTTTTCTCATCTCTGGGGACTGCTGTATAGTGAATGGGTTAACAGAGTAGCTATGGGTATATCGTAAGACAGTATTGAGTTTCATAATATTGTTCAAGTTGTTAGATGTAAAAAAAGAATTTGAAGAAAACATGTGATTAAATGTATAAGAATATGAGGACATTAGAGCTTTGAGGTATATTTGTTGAATTTGAATGTAACTTGATTATTGTTTGTAAATTCGAGTAGTATATGAAATTTGTGATAGTCTTCGTATGGGTTTCATCAGTGTTTGTAAGTTATAGTACTTTACAATTTTTTTTTGGTTATTTTGTGTTTATTTGTACTCGTAAATTTTTATTTCGTGCATGTTGAAAGAAAAAAGATGTAGTAGATACATCTAGTAGTAGTTGTTTTAGAATACTGAATGAATTTAATGCAACATAATATGTATTGTAGAGTGATTGAGGTTTAAAATGACTAAAATGTCAATACAATTGCAATGTAGTTTTTAATATATATCTTGGAGGCAATATATGTGATAGTGTTCAGAAATGTTTGTTTTTGTATGGAGAAATTCTTATTAACATACCTTTGAAATTTTGATATTGCAATCAAGCACATATATTTTTGCGTATTAACATGTGGAATCATCTATAATATTTGCATGGAGGTTATGGTGAGGAGGTATTCTCAATATGGTGGATTTTGAGAGTTGTTTACATGATTGCGATTGTTCAGGATTTCAATTTATTTTCGTATTGATGATCATTATCATTGATAGGAGAGATTCCTATAATATTATATTATTTTTTATCATATAATCTTTCTATATAATCTAAATATATAATATATTTCATTGAGAATTTTCAATCCAAGTAATGCATATGTTGTAGTCAAGTTTTATTCAAATTTTGTTTCATTATTGAAAGTACTATGATATCACATTGTTTCGTTTGTGATTGTTCGAGTAATGATTGTCAAGATATGATTCAATAATGAAATTTGTAAGACTAACTGTGTTCTTTTGAAAATTAGAATTTTTGTAGGAGTTATGGTAGTGTAAAATGGTAAGTTGTGAATTATTAGTTATATTTATTTCGGATTTGTACATTTATCTGACAATTAGTGAAATATTACGATTCTTAGATATTGAAGTGTTTTTGAAACGTAATAGTATCTATTTGATTAATTGTATTCCTTATAGATGTAAGTATTGGAACAATCACATATTGTTTTGAGTATCGATTCATATTGCTGCATGTCTCTGATGGAAGCGCCTTTCAGAACCAGATAGTTGAATGTACTTTTGAAACGTTGTTTTGTGACTTCGTTATTATGATATTGTTTTAGACATAAGTCTAAAACGTTTTCTCCTAATATGTTCTTATGATTGATGTTGAGGCCTTCTGTTATCAGAGTGTGTAGGAGTAAGTACATATGGCGTTCCATTGATATCTGGAAAAGTATAAGATGTTGAATGATATGTTCAGAGCTTTGAAGAATAATGTCTAAGATATTTACTTGAATTGCATTGTTTTTTTTATGATCTAGTAAATTTCGGTTTGAAATTACTCTCTGTTCAATTGAGTTGAGTAAGATATCTTCTGGTGCTTCATATATGGCAACAGAGAACATGTCTAATGCGTTGTTTGTGATATTATTGTCTTGGAAACCATATTTTAGTAGCAGACGTATTAATTCATAATTTTTTTGTATAGAGCTGAATATACGTTGTTTGGATTTTCAGTTATTATTCTGATATTGGCGTTTCTCTGCAATAATATTTTTGAAATTTGATAGTTCTGATTGTATATGGCGAGTGATGAAGGTGATTGAAGTAAGCAATCTGTAGGATGATAAATAGGATCTGCTCCAAGATGTAGAATAAATTTTGTTAAAGAAATATTTTCAATAAGAATGCTATGCATTAATGGAGTCATGTTCATTTTATCTGGAGTGTCAATTTGTGTCCCATTTGTTACGTTGCTCATAATCAACTTTTTCAATTGTCTTGTTGAGCAATTGTTCCATGTGTCTATACTAATTAATGATATAGCTGTAGAACATTCCATTGCATTTTGGATAGAAACGATGTGACCTGTAAGTAAATTGTAGTGTTTATTCTCAATTGTATGTTGTGGCGAAGCGAAATATAATGGTATATTTTTGGTCTATCATGAATTTCTGAGATTTTGTATACTCTTGAAATTATTTATCAGTTTTTCATTTGGAATAGAATTTTTCAACATATGCTCATTTTTTACCGATTAGTTGGTTATGGATATTATGATGAAATCTAATGTCTTTGTGTACGGTAGTTGTTCAAAATATTGGCTGTTATTTTTGATAATCAGAAGATGACTGTCATAATACATGGATGAATTATGATGTCCAATATTTTGATGCGCATTAAGAAACTTGAAAGAAACTTGATTGGTGTTTTGTGATCAGTGTAGTATCGGGTCTATCACAGCATTTTGTTGTCATTTATTTGTGAATATTTTTTGGTTCATTTGGCTCTTTTGAATAGTTTGTATTCATGAGAACAATTTAATTGTTCATATAATTATTTTGTAAAAGTTTTTGTAGGTTGTGAATATTGGTGGTTGGTAAATATGAAGGTTATATGTTTGTTGTTGTATGTGTATTGATGATAACAAATTCTATTTGATCTAAATGTGTCTTTATTTAAATATTGTGTTTTTGTGGAAATTTATTAGTTATTTGTTTAATGTATGAGATTTATTATGATATTATGTTTATAGGTTAATATGAATTTGTTAGCAGTTCCGAGAGTTCAAGATCCAATTTCATATATCATTGAAAACTCAGAAGCATATGATAATATTTTGAAGAGATATATTCAAAGATTAATAAAAGATGGTGCTGAGTTTGGAGGAGTGGATAATTTCGATGTTTTTAAAGGAATATGTATGAGGTCTAAGATGATATCTCGAACTTTGAAGATACCTGACATATTTGTTAGAGAAATAAATTACTATGAGGAAGCTTTGAAATCCTTTCTACATAACGAATATTCACGGAAATGTGTTTCGTTGAGGTATGATTTCCGTGAGAACACAAAAGAAGACTTTGATTCCAATCAAAATGATGCTAATGTTGCTGTAAGAGCATTCACTAGAATTCTTCGACGTATTATGAGTAAGAAACTGCTCATTGAAAGGTATGGAAATAATTTGTGTAGTGAATATGATTAGATTTATAGAATTGATTGTATTTTTCAGTTTAACTTTCAATGTCAAACTCACAAGGAAGGTTAATATCCTTGGACAAGAAAATATTAACATCTCATCAATTTTTGGTAATTGTACTCAAAAGAAAGTAGTGCAAAACAAGAATTTTTCCAATGTGATGAAGGCAAGATAATTTTCATGATAATTTTAATGGTATTAATAATGTCACATATTCTAAATGATATTATTTTACAGTTTAATAAACATTATGTCATACGTGGTTCGAAAATCGTATTTCGTATGGGTGGTGAATATCAAATTCCGAACCCTTGGATTAATGTGTCGTTGGATATTAATAATATAGTTCTCAGGAGTGTTTGAGGAAGTGTAGTGTAATATGTTGATATAACGTGATCTAATTCTCAAAAGATTATATGATTCAATCCCCATATTTATTATTCTTTCAAAACTGAGAATGTATAAATTGGGTCATTTCAATTTAATGTATCATATATGGAATGAAATCAATATTTGCAATTGAATAATGTAGTTCATGTTTATTTGAACTCATGTTTCGCCATGGTTAAGTTTTCTTCAAGTTTCAGATCATTTTTGATGAGACGTGAGAGCAAGTATAGTCGAATGATGAACTAGTGCTGAGGGCTAGGTTTATGTTGGATTTTGAATTTGTTTATTCATTTGACCTTGGATAGCACTTGGTTTCGTTTTGATTTTAGTAATCTTCTAACTAAGATATTGTATTTGTTGGTTTTCTGAGAATTTATTAGAATTTTTCATTAGAAAATTTTTGTTGTTGGAAAATACTGTGAACTTGTGTCACGCATAAGTTCATTTGATTCAATATGGACTGTTGAAAGTCATTCGTTAAGTATGTCAAGTTTCTAGCGATTCATATTCATTCAGAACACTCTGAGTTTTTGAGAAGAGTTGTAGTAAGTATAATGAAAATTATTAAATCAGATCAGGATATTAGAGATATATCTATGATAGTGAGTCTAGAGTACTTTAGGTTATTAGTTTATGAGATTTATGAATCTATCTTATTTCAGTTATATTTGGTAGTGCTAATCAACCGATATATAATGGCTGATGATGAAGAATTAGAATTGGTGCGAAGAGTTCGTAGGAGATATGCATTGAATATTATGTATTATAATTCAAAGAGACTTCTGAAAAGTTTTTCATCTATTACTGAGGGTAAACTAATTCATCGGATGATACATATGGATTTTATGTTATTCAATAGTTATATATTTTGTATTAATATTACAGTATGTTGGTTGGGATGATTTTTGAAATAGATGCTCCAAGGCAAGTAAATCATCGTGGATTGTGTTTTTCGACATTAGTTATGTCATTCACGCTCCTAATATCAACATCAGATCCTGTTCAAATATATATATGGAACAATGATATTGCACGTCTTGAATCATACAATTTGGTGAATGATGTGAGTAATCAAAATTTTTATAGAAAATCTGTAGATTTCTTTGTATCATTTTTTAATGAATTTATTGTTTTATAGGTTATTCAATTGACCAATTATTATGTGTTACCAAAGCGAGATTTTTTTTATTATCGTTGTTATCGTATAAATTGTAGAAGTTCAACTCAAATAGCACGTGTTAATGATGGTACGTGAAAGAAGTATAATAGTGCATTGGTAATGAGAAGGTCAAATGAATAAGTTAATCATGTGTAGTAATGATTAGTTCTCATGGATAATATGGAATCAAAAGTGAAGTATGTATGAATTGAATCTTATGATGAGGAAGGTGCTTCTTATCAAATCATTAATTGAAATTAATTCAATGTAAGTGTATGGGTAATTGAATTATGATGTAAGTAAATGAAACTTCTATGTTGTAATAATAATATATGAAAAAATCAAGAATAACTATGGTCTTTATTGAGGCACTAATGTGATACATTAAGCAAGGTATAATTCAATATTATTTATATCTAAATAAATTTCAATAGCAAGTGATTTTTTTGGATTCATTGTATATATTTAAGAATGTACTTTTGATCCATTCATGATGCAGTTTGAGAATTCCTATAATATAGAAATAGATGATGAGCTCAATACTATGTAATATTTGTAATATTATGTATAAATCTTACATTTATTCCGCTTAGAACTTCTGATTGGTGTATTTTTTGTTGTCTATTGAATGCTCCCAATTCAGCTGTGAGTATAATGTCATCATATTTTTGAATTTTTTTGATTTGTACGTTGATACGGGATTTTGCTCTGGGATATTTTGATTGTTAATGATGAGTATAGAATAATAATTTGATTTGATGATACTGTACCTTTCGATGAAGATTTTTCGTATCACTATATTTCTTGATATGCTGATGAAAACTGGAATTTCTGGTAAGAACGGGATACTCTTATGTGGACGATATTGTGGATTCATCTCGCGTAAAGGGAATGGTATTACATTGAATTACCCAACATATTTATTATGGATTGTTGTTTTTAATAAATCTTCATAATGATCTAAATCTACATTCGGTATTTTGGTGGTTTTTGGATTTTTGAATATTGCCATTATTGTTGGTGACAATCCTTTGTAAATGTCTATTCTGTCAATATGTTGTCCTGTATTAATTTTATTGCATAACATTTTCAAGTTTTGCTATAAAATCTCGTTATATTTATTCAGATGGTCATGTATACTTGGTGCGGAAGGTGTGAATGATGAGAGTGTCTTCGGGTTCATACTATATATAAATAAAATAATTCATTTAATTAGTAATGTATCTACAAAGAGTAATATAATTAAAAATTATGACTTCATGATTGTTTTGAATTTAATAACAGTACTATAGGTATATTCGAAATATGTAGTGCAATATTGAAAAAGATGAATGTTCATACTAGAGTTATGAATGTGAATGATATATACTTTACATACAGGATAATAATAATGTAATTCATTCATGAATCTATAATTGGAATATATTGTTTAGGATATTGAGTGATCATTCAATCATTCTAGATTTACTGAAGAATATCCTATGTTCTAGATCTAGAGAAATTCTATGAATCATTCTGATTGTGAGAGTATGTGTGTCTGTATGGTCAAGTTGAAGTAAACACTCCCGGGTGGATCCAAGGGAAGGGGGGAGCACTCACACTTACACTCGAAAACAGAACCCAGAATGTGAAGTTTTTCTTCCATTTTATTGGGAAGAGCAGCGGGTCTTGCAAGATCGGGACTTAACGTTATTCATTTCCAAAAAAAATCGCGTCGCGGGAGGACGATCGCGCGCGGCGCGTCCCCTGTGTTTTTCGTAGACTCCTCGAAAAGAAGTATTCCCTTAAGCCGCGGGCTTCTATTTATAAGTAATACAGACCGTCGGCAAATCTGCCGATTTGCGTGAATACGACGATTCTGCCGAAGGCGTAGTTACCGCGGATTCCGACGATGCTAAGTAATTAAGATTCGGCACGATTGCCGATTCATTCTAACTAGTGGAGACTCGGCGTAATTGTCGACTCGGACGAAACTATGGAGAATCGGCGTAGATGCCGATTCGAGCGAAACTTGTGAAGGTGTCGAATCCGCCGATTTCCGTGATGATCGATGACTCCTACTGTAATTGCTAACCATAATTCAAGAGTCTGTAAAATGTAACGACACTACTTACAATCTTTTCATTACAATATGAGGACGCGTTTCCCTCTGCCTTGGGGCGCGTCCGCGCGCAACGGCCGGGATTGTACGCGCCTTCGCGAGGTGATGCCTCCCACTACTTAAAACTGTGAATACCGCGCCGGTGCGCGAGTCGGAAATGAAAAATGGAGTGTGCAAAATTCATATGAATATTTTTGAATGTTGATTTTCTGTGCACACGACAAATGCCCGGGGTAGACGAGCGTACCGGGGTGGACGATATATTCTAGCTATCCGCGGGACCATGCTCTTCCCCTAGAAAATTATCTCATAATCATGATACATCATAGGTCGACCAGTACTGCGTCAGTCATTGAATCGAAAAGTTCTTGATAATCTTCCGCGAGTGCCGATAACGTACCTTGCAGTGCTCCGGCTGCGAGCTCGATGACTAAGGTGTTGTCCGAGACCGGTGGCTGACCCCAGTCGGGAGTACCTCTCCCGCTATCGTTGGAGTCACCATCTGTTGGGAGGTGTCTCGTCACAAGCGTGGGGGGGGGGGTGCTGGATCGGCGAACAAGTACGCGTACTCGTCGTTTATTATGGCCGGCACTCGCAGAGCCTCGTCGTTTTCGTCTTGTGCGCGCTCTCCGGGCGATAGCGGCGCTTCCTTTCCAACCGCTACTCCAAGGATGTGCGATGCCGATGAAACGAGTGATTTGATCTTGTCGTCGTCCTCCTGTCGTGTCGTTGTCGGAGCGCGCCGGCCGGATGGCGGGGCGAGAGCGTCTGCTCCTTGCTCCGTTGCACGGCGAACTCCTTCGTCCGCAGGAAATATCGTACGAAACGTCGCGCTAACCTGTGCATGCTCCGGGAGTACAAGAAGGGCTTCTTCGGCCGCTAGTCTCCCTCGCAAATCGCCTTTTCCCTCCAGCGGCCGCTGGCGTGGTCGCTCGGCGTTGATACTTCGGCGCGCACTGCTCGCGCTCCGAGGGAGCGATGCTGCTCCGATCTTCTCAGTCTGCTCCCTTCGCGTCAGCGTCGCACGAAACATCTCGCCTACTACTTCCTTGCCTGGAGCGTCGAGTTGGTCGCGTTCTGCAGATAGTCGTTGTCCCAGGTCGTCGATTCCTTGGAGAGGGGCATGCCGGCGGGTCGCTTTCTTCGGCCGGCGCCCGTTCGTCTGTTCGTTCACCTGTTCGCTGGACTCGCTGGCTCTCGCTTCGGCTTGGCGGCGTTTGGCTCCCCTGTCCTTGCGTCTCCGCCTCTCCATTTGAATTCCATCCTTCAGGGCCTCGTACTCCGAGTCGTCCAGGTCAGACTCCAAGTACACGTCCATTAAGCGCCGCAGTTCGGCTTTGGCGCGGTCGAGTCTTTGGCGGTCGTTCATCTTGTTGCACCGGGCACTCAAAGAACGTTGTATTTTGCACTTCACGTCCTTCGCGTAATCCGAGTCTGTAGACGTCCGGCGACTCCGCGCGTTCACGATTTTTGCGGTGTGCGGAACTTCGGAGCGCGATTTTGCACAATCAGACGTGTATGTCGCTAGCGGTTGCTTCGATCGCGGCTGGCAAACTGGAGCAGTCGCGCGTGGCCTTGGCGTGCATGTGGCCAGATGTTGCGTGGGAGGGGGGATGACGAGGCTTCCCTCTCCCTTTTGTCGCCCCTTCCAGAGCTGTTTGGGCCCTCCGCGCTTATCAGCTGCGTGGGGGGCCGCCGTTGGTTCGTCGCGGGCCCATCTGGGCGGCGCGTGGGTGCGTGCGCGCGCGTGCACGTCCCCGCCGATGTTTCGTTCCCATCGCGGCGTGCGTTGTCGAGGCTGCGCATCGCTCATCGGGGGCGCATGTTTCCCCTGAGTTCTGTGGCTGGGTCCGGTTGATATCAGGGCTGTCGTCCGCAGCCGCTGCTGGTTTTGAATTACCCTGTACCGCTGCAGACGGCAAGGGTCGCGGGGGAGCTCGATGGAGTCCCGTATTGCTCTCAACCTTGGGCGCCTCGCACCTTTCGGCGCCGGCCGGCGCAGTTGAGGCCGATGCAGTCGTAAACAACTCGTACTGACCAGCACGAGCCGGCACTGCGCCGACTGGCCTTGAGGCAAACGTGGATTTCTGCGTCGGGTCGGCGGCGACGTGTCAGAAATCTTCCGCTGCAGCCAGTCGGTGATAAGCGCTCGAATCGATAGGCTCGTCGATCTCGAGCACGTCCTGGCTTTCGCCCGGGCGTAGTGCCTTCCCTGGCACTCGGGGAGCCGTTGCTTCACCATTCTCCGCTTCCGCGGCCTCTGGTTCTTCAAATACGTAATGGCGTTCGCTTTCGCGGTCGCCTCGGCGTCCCGCCATGCATACACGCGGTGCTCTCGTCTCGCGGCTTTGGCACCAAGTCGCGACGACGGGCGTTCCGGATCATGGCCGTTGATTTCACTTTTCGAGCCGCAGCTACTGCTACGGCAGTTGGTCCGGCAGCCCATCCGCGGTTGCCTCCCTCGCCGCCCCCAGGACAGTCTGCTGAGACCGTTATTCGCTGTGCGCGGTGATCCGGTTTTCATTCTGAAGATCCGATCGTCGTTGAGGCCGTCGGGGTTGAGCGACGGCCGGGCGCTCCATCACCGGGATCGGACGACATGGCAAGATATGCCGCGTTCGTTCCCCGGTCGGATGGCTGGGCCTCTTGAAGTGCGAGGTCGTCGAGATAAACGCGTACCTGAGCGTTCGAGGTTCGTGCCATGAGGCGTGCAAGCACCCCTGGCGAGGCGGTGAGCCCGAATATTGCGGCATATCGGCGGGTTTTCGGCGCAGTGTCCTCGGGCCGCCGTGTTGTTTCCGCGCTGCTGTACAGATGTGTCGTGGCTCTGGGAGAGGATGGCATCTTCGCTCGTGCCCCAGCTCTACGCGTCCACACGGTACAACTCGGGCGACAACCCGCGTGCATAAGCGTATATCTTCTCTTTTATAAGTCGTTCAAGAAGCGTCTTACGTAGACTTGGAGCTATCCTGACATGGTGGATCCGGCAGCGCGGAATTGCGCCGGGACGCAGAACGTAGGCTATGAATGCTTCATGCGCCTCTCGATATGCTCCAAGCTCGTAGTTGCCGTTGACGTCCTGCAGCGGGGCTGAATCTGGCGATGGACTTGAAGGGCTCATGTCGATCGTCGTTTGGGCGCCACTAGGTGTGCTCTTTATCGCCGTCGGTGCCACCTAGATCATCGACGGGGTTGTTGCCGCGACCAGGCGTTGACGGGTTCACATCGACTGCTGCCGATGTCGGTGATTACTTTCACTGGGCCCCACGTTGGGCGCCAAATTGAAGTGGACACTCCCGGGTGGATCCAAGGGAAGGGGGGAGCACTCACACTTACACTCGAAAACAGAACCCAGAATGTGTAGTTTTTCTTCCCTTTTATTGGGAAGAGCAGCGGGCCTTACAAGATCGGGACTTAACGTAATTCATTTCCAGAAAAAAATTGCGTCGCGGGAGGACAATCGCGCGCGGCGCGTCCCCTGTGTTTTTCGTAGACCCCACGAAAAAAAGTATTCCCTTAAGCCGCGGGCTTCTATTTATAAGTGATACAGACCGTCGGCAAATCTGCCGATTTGGGTGAATACGACGATTCTGCCGAAGGCGTAGTTACCGCGGATTCCGACGATGCTAAGTAATTGAGATTCGGCACGATTGCCGATTCAGTCTAACTAGTGGAGACTCGGCATAACTGTCGACTCGGACGAAACTATGGAGAATCGGCGTAGATGCCGATTCGAGCGAAACTTGTGAAGGTGTCGAATCCGCCGATTTTCGTAATGATCGATGACTCCTACTGTAATTACTAACCATAATTCAAGAGTCTGTAAAATGTAACGACACTATTTACAATCTTTACATTACAATATGAGGACGCGTTCCCCTCTGCCTTGGGGCGCGTCCGCCCGCAACGGCCGGGATTGTACGCGCCTCCGCGAGGTGATGCCTCCTACTACTTAAAACTGTGAATACCGCGCCGGTGCGCGAGTCGGAAATAAAAAATGGAGTGTGCAAAATTCATATGAATATTTTTGAATGTTGATTTTCTGTGCACACGACAAAGTGTTATTCAAATCATCTAATATACGAGAATCTCTTAGGATAATGAAAGTCAATTTGAATGATTGATTTATTTTTATGTTAATTGCTGAGGTATTGATTGACGGTGCGTAAGGTTTAACTTATTCAATGTTGAATATATATATGTTGATCGTTTGAAATATTTTAATCAATTGTATAATTTTCATATGATATTCGAACTTAATCAAGAAAATATGTATTTTTTGTTTTGCAATGTATTAACAGTTTGGAGTTTATACGCAGTTATGAATTACGAACATTGATTACTACTGAAATATGGTAAGTGAATATATGTAATTTATATATACATACATATATATATATATATAATATGGAAATCATATATTGTATATGTATTTCTGTTGATCAAGTTTGTTTCAAGTAATATAGAAGCTAAGGTGGTACTATGAGTTGTTCTAGTATTTGGATTGTAATAGGCAATAGTATATATTGCATTTATAAATTAACGTAAAAGTTATGATTTGATTGAGATTACTGATATAGAGTCTTAATTTTATATAGTTCATGAGTGCTATTCGAGTTTTAGATCATTTTGAGGAGTTATGAGAAAAGCATAGTTATATGATGTATAAGTGATGAGTAATGATGAATTGACTGGATTTTGGATTTGTTCACTCAGATGACCTAAGAAGGTTCTTGGTTTCGTTTTGATTTTACTGATATTGTAACTAATATCATCATTCGTTGATCTTCTGAGAATTTTAGAATGTTTCACATGGAAATCTCTGATGTTGGATAATACTGTGAAATTATATCATATACAAGTTTATTTGACCTTATGTGTGGTGTTTGAAGTCATTTGTTAAGTATGTGATGTCTCTGGTGATTAATTCCATTCAGAATACTTCGAGCTCTGGAGAAGTATTGTAACAAGCATAGTGAAAATTGTATAATAGTATAAAGTGAAGATGTCTAATAAAAAATTGAATAATGTTAGTAATCGACAGAAAAGATTACGTACTGATGAGGAGTTTAAAATATCTAATGAAGAGAAGAATGCTTTAGATGTTAATTGTATTAATGGCATTGTTCCAAAGGTTGTTATGGAAGATATTAATATTCTGAGGTAGATATTGATGTTTTTTTATTGAATGTAATGTGAATATTTTTGATAATATAATTTCTATTTTATTTCAGTCAACCTATAAATAATTCAGTTTCGAATGATTGTGAATCTCCGTCTAAGAAGAAAATGAAGTGTAATTTGAGTCCGCCTCTAGATTTGCATAATGTTAATGTAGGTGAACAGAGACCTGATGAGGAAGTGATGATTATGAGATTT
>JAPYYZ010008695.1:0-12332 GCA_030522705.1 Eretmocerus eremicus
CTCGCGCGGCTCCCATAGCGGAGCAGACGATGACGTCTGCTGCCTTACGCGGGCAAGCATGCGCAGATCCATGAACTCTGTATAAGTAGCGCTCCGTGGAGGCGAGTATGAGAACTAATTTCGCGTCTTCAAAACCGGGGCTTCCCCCACCACGGGAGTTGTGAGACCTGTGTATACGACCGTGGCTTGCATTCGTCGCGATGAAAATACTTCCATGACATATGTCATAAAATATGGATTTTATCCACAATGGGACTTCAAATACGTTAAGTTGGATCATTTTGAGGCATCAGAGGACTTGCATTAGCCCATCTTCATCACTTTGATCGTCTTCGAGTGAGTTTGGTTCGTGCTTGATGTTACCTAGTAGATAAAATCAAAGGAGAGCGCAGATGAGCATGAACATTTTTGGAGAACCGCGGGTAACCCACAGGAGACAGACAATCGTTGAATCCTATTCGGCGCCGAAGGACTTAATTGTAGCTTTGCAGAACATGGGGAGATACAAATTTTCCTTCACTCAACACTCAAAAGGATCAGCCCGGTGAGATTTGTCAAACTGAAGATATTGTGCTGAAAAAATGCAACTGAAGTCTCGGCGGGCTACTGGCGGAGAACCAGTACGAAATCTTACGCTGTCCCCTAGAGCAGTGCTGTCATTGCGCAGAAAAAGTTTCAGAGGTCTCTCGCAAGGATGGAACCAATAGAACTCAGGACTCCGCTCGAATATTGATGAAGTAACGCTAGGGTCCCCAAACTATCAGCCGGACCAATGGAGACGGGGTGTCACAACGACCCCGAGGGAGTCTCACAGGGGTGCTACGAAAATGAAAAAAAATGTTCCGCTTAGGTAGTCTTGGAATAGTAGTGCCGGGAGTATACGAATGTCATCCCGCTCGGGTGCTGGTGGTGTAACGCTGCACTACTGTGAACTCGTCCCTGAAGCAGCGCAGACGAATTGCCACATTGATATGCTCCTGCTGAAAATAATTACTTGGGATCCCAGGGATACCCCACTGAGATCACTGGGATAGCACTGGGAGTGACACCGGAATGCCAGGGTCGTGTTGCAGGGGTTCAAAATGAGTCCTCATCGGGATGTTTAAATTTTCTTAAGAACTAGATGCCAAGTAGTCTCAAATCGCGCCTTCTGAATTACAGTCCCAAATTGCGACGTTGGAATTCTTTTTTTCTAATTCATTCTAAGAAAATAAGAAAAAGATCGCAAAAGCCATTTCGACGTTTGGTGAAACTCTGGCGACTCACTTGCCTCTCAATCTTGCATTTTTTTGCGATCTCAATTATTCCAACGCAGAAGTTGATTTTTGCTGTGATGCCGTATACACTTGGATAAACATTTTGAATTATGATGTTTATCTTGTGAAAATTGTAAATATTAATTATGTTGATTCGAATTCAAATAAACTTCCAATAATTTCCGAAAGAACGTCACGTTAATACATGCGAATAAGTCGAGAAAACAATTTATGTAAAGGATAAATATCCTAGATATTCTGATTTCACCCATCTTAATATATCGAAAAGCTCCTCAAGAGCTCTTGACAAGCTTTCCATGAGCCTCTTATGCGCTTAGATTCGTGAATATGACACAGCTCATTCGATTCAAAGAGATATAAAATACTTTGGAAGAGTTTTTGAGAAGCTCTCGAAGAATTTTTGTAGAGTTCCTGAAGAGTTCTTCGCGGGAAGGAAAGAAACCCCTGATAGGAAATTTTGGTGCGGTGGTGCGTTTAGAAACTCTTCAAGAGCTTTCCAAGAGCTCTATTACAGACTGGATATATAAACTAGTATTCTTATCCTCACGTTGGATTTCATGGCGAAACCGCATTAATCGAAGCGCCCGCAAAATTAGCACTGATCGTCCAAAGCGGACGTGAAAATTATCGATTTATACAGATTTCCATCGAAAGATTTAACAAAAAAAATTATCTGAATCAACAAATGAGAATTGGCTATTTGTACAAATCACGAATCCTTGATTTTCAACAAAAAAATTGGTTGGCTTGACCATTTTCCTGCAATTTGAGAAATGTAACAGAGTTAACCTCGTTGATTTCACAAATAGTCTGTTGTGATCCGGGAACTTAACCTGCGAAATAACTGAACAAAACAGAACCATTAATGAATCCCGCTCTGGATAGTAACAAATCTTCACATGGATATTTCCGGATGAATTTGCCACCGAGGAAAAAATGCCCATAGAATCAATACTCATCTCAAGCGACAGCGACAGTGATAATACTATCACAAATAATTCATGAGTCGTGTTCTTTTTGGAACAATTATACACTCGTAGATCCAATTTCTATTTGAAATATCGATGTATTAGCTCACTCCATATTATTTTTCAATGATATTCTTGCTCGACTGTTTCATTTGGCATTCTTCTCTCAATTCCGAATCGTGAGTACATTAACTTGATACTTTCATAATCTTCAAAGTATTTCGATACAGTCCTCTCATGTGAATATATCTATAAAGTGATAGATCGAGAGAGTTAAAGACAATACGGACCAGGATATCCTCGGTATTCGAAATTCAATCAATATGAGAAGCAAATGGTCGTATCTCTCGTTTATACAAAAATCAATTAACATTGAAATTAGTAGAGCTTATCTGCTGAGGCTTCGTATGAACAGAAGATTCATAAAAATCAGACAGACCCGCTGCCATTGAATAGGGTTCCAAACCAGAAATATCGAAAAAAATAGAAAAGACAAAATGAGCTCAGAATCAAGATGCGCATGAGTTTGATCTGCCAACGTTGTACTCTCTCGGTGATTTTCTCGCATTATCCCAGTCTTTTGTAGATTCTCTCATTAATGACATTCGATAACCCAAATCATAGAGGGTTACATTTCAGATTCTCAAGGGCATCAAGGCTCTTTACGATGCACAATCAACGAGTTGAGAAAGATTCGATGAAAAAATTCACTTCATGCTCTTAAAATAGCTACGCAGAGTCATAGGATTGATGTCCGGCACTAATTATGACCACTATTCCTAAAAATATGGCCTTTTCCACATCAATTACATTTACTCCAGAAATTTTTTGAGGTGTCTCTGAAACGCACAAGAGTCATACGAGGAAAGGCGAATTTTTCGCTGAAAAACGACGATTTCCCGGATATTTTCATGGAGAAATGTAGATAGTACTGGTCTCACCTCAGCGCGCGAGTGAATGCATATTTTACATGTCCTAGAAAATCAAAATATCCATCGTCAAACTCTCTGAACTTTCATTTAACGTTGGCACGTTTTGGACCCCCCAATATCAAAGTTCTCGCGGAACTACCCATTTATTTGTAGTCAATGGAGAAGTGGAATCATCCAATCACTTGAGTATAAGTAGCCAGCGGCGGCATGGTGAGTGTTGAATGCATGAACTCCCTCAAATGCATGACGCGATCTTAGTTCAAATGTACTCCTGTTACATGAATCCCATCCTTCCTGGCATCCCTGTCCACTTGTTTCATGAAAATACTCATATGATTGCTGATTCACTCATTTGTGGGCTTATAAACGTTGCTATCTCAATAGCGAGATTAAAAACATCGAGTCTCACTTCTGAGAGGATGGAAAATATTCTATGATATCTATGCGATTCATATCGCATTGATTCCTAGAAAATACTCGCTCCAAGATATGCATGGGCAAGAGCTCTTCCCCTCGGAACCATTTTGTTACTGGAATTTCCGAGTTGCCCGACTTAATTCTATTGATTGATAACTTTGCGATTCTATATCACGGGAACAGATAGCTTTAATGTTCAGATGAATATAGAACGCGTCGAGGAGCGGAGTGAGAGAAATTCAACTTTCGATGTGCTCACTCTGCAAGCCAGCTTGACAAGAAGTTCTTAGAAGATTACTCTCGGGGTCTGACGATGAAACAGCAACAAGGAACAGTTTGATAAAATGTAGAAGCAAGGGGAAAGGAGCGTGATCCTTCAAAAAGTCGTGGAAGATTGTCCTCGCGCTGAAGAGCAGAAGTGTAGGTGACCTCCTTCAACGAACAAGTGTATAGAGAATGCGGTATTCGTTATATGCCTTGGAAAAAATCGGGGGTTCTCTTTCTCCTTCTCTCTCTCTCTCTCTCTCTTTTTTTGTTTTGTTTATAGAGAGGTGGAAGACGCTGTTATGTTTTGCCGAATGGCCGGCTATTCGGGGATGCGAGACTCCCGGGTCTTACGGTATACTGGCTAAAAAACCGCCTCTCCGACTCGCCAGCCCAACGGGAAACTCCTTTGGCATTACTTCCCGTTGGGTAGACTGTCTCGCGCAACGGTGCGCTCTCTTGCTTGCCCGTTTCGTTACGTTACGTCACGTCTGTCGTCCATCTCTTCAGTCTTCTTTCTTCTTGAGGGTGCTTTTCGGTCTTCTTCCCGTTCCATCTCTGGTCTCCTGCGGACACTCAGGTGGTTGCCTGGCGTTGCAGACTCCTCTCCTTCTCCTCCTTCCTGGTCATCACTAGCTTGATGAAGCCTGTGACCTCATCCCATGTTCCTTGATCCCGGAGCATACACATGTGTGAGTCGCTGCACTCAAAGAGCGCGTGCTCCGCGTCATCCCAGTCGCTGCCACACATTTGGCATTCTGGGTTGTTTCTCTCCTTGAACCGGGTGAGGTAAGCCCCGAAGCAACCATGGTTGCTCAGCACTTGCGTGATCCAGAAGTCCACTCCTCTGTGGGGACGCTCAACCCACTCCGCTCTGTTGCAGATCAACTGATGCGTCCATTTTTCGTCTTCTCCACTCGGTCTAGGCAGATCCCACTCTATTTGCCATTCCATGAGCGTAATCGCCTTCTCTCGTTCCTTGAGGACTTCTCTGTGTGACTGGGTGAGTTTGTTCCCCAGCTTGAGCAGCTCTTCCCTGTCCGTTCACAGTGTGACTTGCTCTCCTTCGAGCAAGCGGATGGGCGGTGCCTTCGCTAGGACACAAGCTGCGTCTCTTGACACAGTCCGGTGAGCGCTTATTGCACGAAGTGACGCTCTCCGTTGAACGGGGCCCATATACTTGTCGATGACCGAACCTCGGAAGACCCGCCCCCAGATGGCGGCTCCGTAGAGCATTATGGAGAGGCTGACGGTGTTGAGGAGCTCTCTTCGCTTGGGTTGCGGGCCGGCAATGTTTGACATCAAGCGCTGCAGGGCAGCACCCGTCCTTTCGGCTTTGTGCGCGGCTTCTTGGACATGTCTCTTGTTTGTCCTGGCATAGTCAAGCCATACCCCGAGGTACTTAACTCCCTTCTTAATTGGGATGTCCCGCCCGTCGATGAGGAATGTTGGGTTCTCGTAGACCCTCTTGTTGGAGGCTACCATCGCTTGACATTTCGGGATGGCCAACTCCAGAAATCTGTAGGCCATTGCTCCTCGCACTACTCTAAGGGCTTTGTTCGCTGTCGCTTGGAATGGCATTGAATCAGCTGCGACTACAACCAGTGCAATGTCGTCAGCAAAGCCAACCAGCGTTGCATCTCCGGGGAGGTCTAGGTTGAAGACGCCGTCATATTGCACGTTCCATTCGAACGAACCCGATACCGAGCCTTGCGCTACTCCGGCCGAAAGCTCAATCTCCCTCCTGCCCTTGTCCGTGTCAACCACCACCTTCCTGTCACAAAGGTAGTCGCAAACGATGGTCAGGAGGTACTCAGGTACTCTTTCTCGGAGTGCCTCGTAGATCCTCTCCCGAATGGCGGAGTTGAGGGCTTTCTTCACGTCCAACAATATCAGTGCGCAGAAGCCACCTGGCTTCGGCAGCAAACTCTTTCCTTTTCCTCTCTCTTTCTTTCTCTCTTCCTGTTTTTCTTTCTCTCTCTCCCTCCCTTCCTCCCTCCCCCCCCTCTCTCCCTCTTTCCCTCTCTCTCTCTCCTCCTTCCAATACGTTATTTCTTTCCTTGTTCTCTTCTATCCTTTCATTCATTTTTCCTCTAACCCAGAGTAATAATGTCGACTAAGACTGACCTCGTCATAAAGGCGTACTCAAGTTTGAGATTCACGAAACTATTCCTGCCATCCAAGGGAAAAAATCAGCTGTCGAACTAGAAATGGTATATCAACAGCAAGATATAATGTAGATTTTGGCGTAATCGCTTTGACTTTCACATCCGAGCTCCGCTCAAAATTTTGCAACAACTTGCATTCTCTGTCAAACGGAAAATCATTCATACCTTTGCGTGCGTACCCAAATTCATCTTACCAAGCGATTTTACTGAATTAGGACTGATTCGATACCAATTTTGCATTTGCTGAACACAAATATTATTCTTTCCATTATAATTTCCTCTGAATCCTCGAGGCTAGTGAGACTGATGCGAAATATAATTTGGCCTGACTTATTTTGCTTTTCGTTGTGCTTTCGCTCATGTAATTGCTTGTTTCAATACCAACAAAACTTCTATTGCAACATTGTACATCTTGGTTATGTGTCGATTCCATGGGAGAGTTGCGAGTGCAAGCCGTCTCGAAAGGGGATGGAGTTCCAATACTTTGGAGAATATATGAAATTTCACACACCTCGGTCTATGATAACGAAGCGATCGGGTACAGTCACCTCAGCTGATGGAATATTTGAAATCACAATTCAAAGTATAAGTACGGACGCTATCAACATTGCTCATCAATAAAAAATAGGGCGCCTATGTTCCACCGAGAAGTTGCGAAGGCATATTGGACGAGATATTTCAAATGTTGGCGTGCAGTATTGGCACATGCTGCCGCGTCCTGCTTCTGCTCCTCCAGGGCTCGGAAGGGAATATCTTGTACAAGGACAGGCTTAGAAGATGCAATCCCAGCAGCCGCAGGTGGGTCAGTGCTTCATTGGAAAAAATTCTTAAAATTCTTTCTATCTGTCCACTTTCATCATTTTTTCTCTCAACGTACATTCATAGTGTCATTTAATGCGTGCGGACTGTAGAGATTAATCTACATGGAGTATTCGCACTCCAATTGTATCTGAATTTTAATAATTTATTATGTACATGTTTGAATTCGAACTGAAGTGTGCTAATACTATCTTTTAACACTCTGTACGTGAGAGTTACGTCTTGAGTAAGGGTGTCAACTTTTTCTTATTTCGTCATTTAACGACGCTGTTGAGTGCTCAAGGCACTACTTATAGGGTGTCGACTTCGTGTCAAGTTTCACTCGCATAAATAGTCGAATGATATAGTTTGATACGCGGGTATCAAACCTAATTTTCGGATTCTTGTGATGGATACTCGGTGAAAATGCGTAGAGTTCTACTTGTAGGTGTGCGAAAAGTTTCAAAGTATGCGCAAATGTTACTTCTCGCATGAGTTTGCGACTGTTATAGTCCGGAAACTGTACTCTCTGCAATCCAGCCGGGAAGTGCCATTTACTTCCTTGCCTGCCGCAAATGAATTTGACATATCTCGGCTACATCGCGCATGGATAGTCTACTTTTTCGATACATTGATTTCAACTTATAGATTTAGACACGAGAGCGGGAATAATGGTTTTCGATACAAGGGCGGGAAATTTGATTTCCGCACTCCGAGTGATCTTTTCCGGCCCGAGCCGAAGGCGAGTGTCGGAATTGTCACCAGAATGCAGGAATCATCCCGTTCGAGGGCCGAATGCTATCCTTCCATCGGCTGTAAGGGAGAGAGAATTGAAAAACTGTCCGGGAATGACTTTTCCCCGCACAGTCAATGAAAAAGCTAATTCCCGCACACCGAGTAATATTTTCCGGTCCGAACCGAAATCGACGGTCGCAATCAAAACGAGGATGTAGAAATCACCCCGCCCGAGTGCCGAACACTATTTGTGAGGGGAAGATGATCGAAAAACTGTGCGGGAATGTCTTTTTTCCACAAAGTCGGTGGAAGAACACTATACCCACCTTGGCCGCGAATAAGAAGGCCTCGGATCAATGTTCGTCCGCCTCGGACAGTAATTACGTCCATGGAGTGATCCGACACCTATATAATTTTCGCGGCATACGATGGTAATATGATGAATTTCGCACTTGTTACGTGAGATATTTTCTCACACTCCGTGCGTAAAAGTGTATAATCCACACGGATTTTTGACTTTTCCTCACGGATTGTGGAAAAATAGTATACGACATACGACTGGAAATGTTGGAATTCGCATACTCAAATACTTAACTCTTTAATCATTCCTGAAGTATGATGACTCCTCTCGAGAGGAATCTTTCCTCGGAAAAAAACCTATTTTAGACCAGCAAAACTCAGAAAGACTTTCCAAAAAGGGTTTTGAAGCTCTTGACTTGGATTTTCAAATGAATATGGTTTAATATTGATTCAATTATCCCTTAAAAGATGCGGGGAGGGGCGGGGGCGAAGAAAATCCGCGAGAGTCGTGAAAGCTCGATGTTATCCATCTCGTTTCGCTCAAGCCGGATATAGTTGCTGGAAAACAGCAATCTAACATTTCAAAGTTCATACTCAGAGCTTGAGAATGAGCTAGGTAAACGTCCTCTACGACAAACTCACCCCGAGTTATCCTATTATGAAGAAGAATAAACATTTTTTCGGGTGAACTCAAACTATCGACCGGTAGTGTTCATGCTAGAAGTCTTTGAGCGGTATTTTTCTCGTAAAATTGCGATTACTCCGAGGCGTCCAAATTCGACGCCCCTTAGCTCGTTCTGCAGCTTTGTTTCTCACTCTTCAAGACGATTTGAGTCAGATTGACATATTCTCAGACCAACTTGAGAAAATGAGGGCTGGGTCTTGATGGGTACACCCGACTTTTTTTGGTGATTTACTCCTTTAATCGGTCGCAGATCAAGTTATCCGTTTTGAACAAAGTCATCATAAAGATGGTGAGAGAGGGCAAAGAAAACAATCCAGAATACATTCGAATTGAACCAGCCAAACTTCTTTCGTTTAACTTTGGGTGACTGCATAAGTAAAGTCAAATCGTTTCTCGCAGAGAGTTGGAACCTCGACTTTAATTTAGCTAGAAAACGCGCGGAGCACTTTCCATCAGTCCAAATCACTCTGTGCATCATACATCTACTCAGGTCTGAGATTCTAGCGGTGGTCCTGAGGCCGTTTCGAAGCCGTGCTAGTCCAAAAACTCGAGGAGCTGTTCCCAGATCGCTTCAACACTTTTTTAGTTGGGATCGAAATATTACTTGACGAATGTTCGTCATTGCCTAACTTGGTTTCGGCTCCTATCTGTTTCACCCAAATCGCAATGGTCTCGAGAGAAGTGAGGATAGATTGAGCGGTTGATCACACGTGTTAAATGTATCCTATAAATATCGTTGCCATGTTTTTCCCAGATTTCTCAAATGTTTCTTTGATTTTGACCAAAGAAAGAGAAGACAAAATCATTTTAAAAAATAACAAACATTTGTCAACTAGTATTTCGTCTTGGATAGGATAATTGCTTGAGGAATCTGGGGAAAACTTCTCTGACAGCAACTACACGGCTCTGACATGGCTTACACGTACCTTATTCCCGCGAGCACGTCTGTATAGTCTACAGTAAATCGGGGCTACATTCTCCCACTCTTATTTTCGCTCTAGAATTGGGTAGATTCATCTGAGAGCATTCTGTGGGGGCTCCACATCAGCCATCGCAGGATATTCTAGGAAGGATTCATCCAAAGTTGTATAGCCGAAAAAATACGACTGGAACAGAGTAACCCCGGTGACTCAATAAACCCCGGCTTCAGTTAGAGAGGCTCAATCGATATGAAGACGTGAATGTGATTCTGTTTGAGTGTCGAGAAAGACAGTCAGCCACACGCGGAACGGAAAGTCGGCAAGTTGTCGCCTGGAGCCTGCTACGCTGCTCGCAGACCGCACGCGTCTTCCGGCCCATATTTCCGTCCTCTATGAGTGGCAGACCTGAGCCAAAACAACGCCCTGTGACACCACACCCAGCCCAGCAGTAGACTTCACTGCAGACGACAGCCTCAGCTGACAGCAGAACAGCGTGATGAATGTGCCATTGTGTCGTCTGCTTGCTATGTTTGCGGACAGCTGAGCTCATTCAGGTGACTCGCTCCAGCCTACTCGCTGTCCAGAGCGAATATCGCCCGCAGTTTGTGCAGTGGTGCAATTCTTATATCAATTTGTGCCGTTGACGCATGCGCTGCTCGGGATCGTTTACATCTGATGGAGTTGATCATTTGCGGCTTGCCGTATGCCTACATGCGCAAAGTGCTTAAAACCGATCGCAGGCAAGTTCATATTGTGCGAAGCTGAGAACTGTACACAAACGTCCCATCCGGGTTGTGCGCGTGCTCAGGCTAGCTATCGCTCGACCGAACCCTGCTGTGGACCATCCATAACAGAATCTGAGCATCATCGCAAGGGTGTCGGCATGGATGGGCTCGGCAATAATCCGTATCAAGCTACGTCAGGAGCAGCTGTCTCGTCTGCTGCCATTGCTCACGTGAGCCACAGCCCCACGATGAACACTCCGGCTCTCTTTGCCAGTCCTCTTGCAACGACAGCTGCGAATCTCTTGACGTCTGCAACTCCAAACTTGCAGAATGTTTCCGCGACCGTTTCTTCTTTCACATCTATTTCCGAGTTCATTGAACGGCAATTTAATGCATTTTATGAGAGACAAGAACAACGTCTGCGAACGATGAAATCGCAATTCCATACATCAGTGAAGTCGTTGAATAAACGCGTAGAAGATCTAACTGCCATACATTCCAAACTCGCAAAACACGATCAGCAGATTACGGATTCGAGTGAGAGAATGTCGCGTGACATATCTTGTATCCGCGATGAATTATGTCTTGTGAGAAATAGCTCTAATACAACGCACGTCTCATCTGTGAATTCTTTGCGTGTCTCTCTCAAGGATGCAGAACTGATCACGTCTGGCATCCCATCTGGGTTTTATGCATCACCATTCAATACAATTAAGTCAATCTTGATAGCTCTGAATTTGGCGCATCTTGTTGGAGACATTCTTGATGCCAGAGCCTATCCGCGTGAACCCCTGAAAGCAAACAATATTGCAACTGCAGCTTCAGCAAATATTCACTCCACGAAGAGTATTGTAGTCAAATTAAAATCCACTCAAATTCGGGATTACATTGTTTCTGCTCGGATCGCAAAGGGAAAATTCACCGCTACTGGAGCTTTTGGAGTTGAATCAGCTAAAACTGTTTTCATTCGGCCTCTTTATCCGAAACCAGTCTTTGGATTCTTCAAGAAAGCGAAAATCGAAGTAGTTGATCTTGAGTATCTCCAGCCTCGAATAATTGACTACACTGTCTTTATGCGTAACGATAAGAACTTGCCCCAGATACTGATCTGCTCTGAATCTGATCTGGACACATTTCAGTCCTCACAAATGTAACTCTCGACCCCGGCCATCTGCTCACACCACCTTCAATTTATCCCATGCGAATGTTAACGGTATCCCCACGCATTACGACGGAATCGAAGTATTCTTGCATGACAATCCCAAGCATATTTTAAAGATATCTGAGAGCAAACTCTCTCCCATAGGGGGAATCAGTTGGTAGCATGACAAATTACTCTCTTGTACGTAACGATAGGAAAAATCGAAGTGGTGGTGGAGTGGCCGTGTACATCCATGAGTCGTTCAAATTCAGAGTTTTGGTCAGTTCTGATAGTTCTCGTTTTGATCATCCGGAATACTTGATCCTGGGAGTTTCAGCTGGAAATGACTCTCTACTCCTTGTAGTCTCATACCGTCTACCTCATGGCCGCCTGCCAAAGGAGTTTTTTAATATTTCTTCTAAGTTCCTCCCAAAATATAAATATGTCGTCGTAACTGGGGATTTTGATGTGAATATGTGTGTAAAGAACTCAGAGTCCAAATTCGTCTCGGAAAACATACAAAATCTTGCACTTGAATTGGTACAATCAGATCCCACACACCATGCCATTAACGCCCCTCGGCATTTGGCTCACACATGGATCGACTTATATATTGTCAATTCTACGTCGATTGTTGATTCTCCCTCTGACTCCGATGCACCATTCACTATTGGCCATGATCGAATGGATCTGAACATCCAAATGTCTGTACCTAGTCTCCAAAAACGCACTGTTATGAAACGTTCCTTTAGAAATTTCGATCCTGTAGAATATTAGTACGATCTCCGTGTTGAACTAGTAGCTTCAATGTTGGTCCTAGTCTCGAAGATAAAGTACAAGCTTTTACCACATCACTGACTCATGCCCTTAAGGGGATCCGGGAGCCGTGGGTTAGTTACAAAATCTGCCGCTCGGTGGCGCTGCGGTCAGGTGGAGACTGGGTCGCGGCGCGTGAAAAATTACCTCAAGCAAGAAAAAAACCCAAATCACGAAACCGGAACC
>JAPYYZ010008708.1:0-13440 GCA_030522705.1 Eretmocerus eremicus
TTTATTCAAGTATATCACTGTTTCAATTGTGAAATTCCACTATTTCAAATTTAGAGTGTAACCTATGAGTGCAAGTGAGATAAAAGATCTCAAACTTTGACAAACCAGACTGCTTCCAAGTGTACAAGACTCGACATTCCAACTGCTCCAGTAGTCATACGCGGTCAATTTCGAAAAAAACGCAGCACTTACATCATGTCCCACGATCTCACTCAGAATTCATGTTGCATACTCGGTTTTTGTGGATTTCGCTGAATTTCAATGTTTTTGGTAATTGTTGTGGCCCATTTTTGAAATTGATACTTTGGAAAATCGAATTGAGTAGATGAGATTCGACCAAAATTGAATTAGTTTGATAGCTCACTGACTTCATCTGTAGTTTCATTATGCGATTCTCAAAGACCTTGCCATTCTGTCTCTCGCATCTTGAAGCGCACCCATAGACTCAGGATGTTATTTTTTTGTTGGTATTGTCGGTATGTAAGTGTTGGTGTCTGGAATGATCGAGATCGATGCTAAAGAGAAATTATGGGTAAAATATTTAGTTGGTCCCTGCACGTTTCATTTTCAAAACCAGTTTCTCAATTTACCGTCAAGATTTGGTCAAGATGCTCCGGTATCGCCCAAGGTTCGTGGTTATAATTTTTTCTCATCCATTCATATCACCACAAGATACGCGGGTGACCACTTCTGGCCTCCAATATTTCGAGATAAGTAAGTTAGTTTATTCTACGTTGGACTCGCCTTGGAAAATTTTTGGCCGCAAGTCCCATCTACAATCACGGCGATGTCGCGGGGGAGTTCATCAGAAATATCGATGGAACATTGATGAAACGCTTAGGACATATCTTGAAAAATATCGATTGACATTGAAATCATTCCATAGAAACTTCCCTTGGCCGTTTCAAGCACACAATTCAGCTTGGACACTCAATCTCGAAGTTATCTAAAAACCTTTCGTACCATCCGTGACTTGATAATTCTGAAATTCTCAACCAATGAGCCTCATTACTCCATTCACAAATTTTTTGATATTTCTCTACAGTTACAGATCATCCCTCCAAAACAGAATGAATTCGTTTGCATACGCCATGAGGATGTTACTTTAGAACGGAGTCCTTGATCTTTCATGAGCGTGATGTTGCAGCGATACACAAATTTTGTATTCGCAGCATATCTTTGGAGGTACCTTTCTCGTAAAATAGATGACCGCATTGAAATTTGAGAGAGATCGTCTAAGCAACAATTGTATCTTATAATATATGTCTGTGATCCCGTACAGTCAAATAATCAGTCAAACTAAAAAGATGAAATAAAACCTCGTGAATATTTTGGCAGAAATAATGCGAATTTGTTGAGCAACGAAAGTGTATTGATTCATGAATCAAAGTCAATCTTTCCTCAGCGACAACGGCTGTGAGAAGTAAACTTCACCCTCATAAGTGTAAATTTAGACGGCACAGTCATACCACTGAATAATTCATGGAACTGGATGTACTGACGCTACCCTAGCAAGCTTGGATAGGGGAGGAAAGAAAAAGGCGTCAATACTATTTTTATTGATTCAAGAATTACTTTATACGCACTACCTAGGCTTGGTTTCAGTTCACATGAGAACGTTGAATGGAAAGGTTGAAAATAATTTCTCCGTCAGTACTACAATATCTCTGGTACTCCCTGATTGTCCAATCGGTGAACAACACTTGCATCTCACTTGAATTTGGCGAATTTAGCGAGATTTCTCCATCATTCTTTTTTCCTATCGAGACATCAGAATAATGAGGGAATTATTTGATTTCCAAGCAGATGAAAATTCCCAGAGCCTCTAATTGCTCATATGCTCGAAACTGATCAAAATTTCTATAGATGCCCAATAAGCTACTTGGCCCTCATAATTATGACTAATAGTACTTACTCACAGACTTACGACCATGAACTCGGTCTAAAGACCCAAATTCAGAGGGTGTCCATGACAAGAACATCTTCTGAGATCATCGTCACACATTTGAATGATTTCAGGCTGCCTAAAAAATGATCTTTTATTTAATTTGACTCTATCCGGCACAACAGTTTCCCGCGATCGGCTAAAGATGAGGATCTCAGATGACATCCGGTGGAAACATACCATGTTCTTATCAGAGCTGATCGGGTTGTCGCCTTACCAGTCCAATTTTAAAAGAAGATTGGGCTGCGCATTCTATTGCATCACAAATGGATGTATGTTGGCTGCAACGGTGAGTTTGTCAGTCATTACTTCACCATGGGATTACGAGACTTCCTTGAGGTTTTAAAGGGATCCCTGATTGGTCAATAATGGAGATAAAAAAGTATAGTTAGCGAAATTGGTCGGTAAGTTGGCTAGGTGAAGAACCTATGATGAGGTTCTTTCAAATAAATGTCGTTTGCAGTTCAGATTTCGATACTCGAGACAGGGGTGATACGTTGTTAGATGGAGGCCGCGAAAGATTTCTAGAACCCGTTCTTTGAGACAAAGTTCATCAGTTGATACGATACAAAGTCATATCAATACTTTCTAAGCTCGTTTTTTATTCCAAAGCTACACTTTGCATACTTTTCTTGATCGTCCACCTGCCAGACCGTTCTTGACGCGAGAGTGAGTGAAACTGGAATAGTATAAACGTTCAGAGATGCATGTGCGTAGAGAAATGAAATCTAACACTGCTACACGCAACTCCATTTGGAAAGGTCTCCGGACCTAGCGATTTTCTGACTTGAAAATTCCATTCCAATTCAAAATTCCACTCGCATAGCTCGAGGTCTCGATACTGTGTATTATGTGTGTCAGCCGTATAATACAGAGCATTCCCTACGAGTTTTTTCATAATTTGTGCAGAAAAGTGCCTTTTTAGTAGGCACTTTTCTGCACAAATTATTTAATACAGTATGTAGATTTCTGACGATAAATAATTTGATATGCGAATCTCAAATCATTCACTGTTAAAAAGTTTCCTAGTCCGATGAGTGAAATCGTATGGAAATAGATTGAACAGAAGATCGATGTTGAGATTTATATAGTCACGTTCCGCCGAACAACTCGCATCATCCGCTAAAAGCGGCTGCAGTATTATCAGGATTCGCAACTCTGAGACTCACACATGTTACCCTGACGTTTTCGTTTCGGGGACCATCTTTTATGGGACGAATTTCCGACTGAGGGTGATTAGAACCGCTTCCAATGATGTCAAGGCTCAATAATGTCATATTTGAGCTCAGACGACCCGAAAACCAAAACCTCATTGCTGAACCCTTTCGACGCTGAAGTATAGGCATCACCGAAGTTTCACTGTGAGAAATAGCTCATTCAGATGGCTTGCCAACTATAATTCCACATTTTCATTGCTGACTTCCGTTGACAAAGTCTTTCACTCTATCGCTAATAGGCAGTGCAAAATGGAAATTCATCAACTTCCGAGAGCTGAAATCGAAGTCACTCGGATTGTGGTGAAAAAAATCTTGAGTATGAGTCTTGCCAGCATAGATGATTAGTTCTTTAGTGATGGAATTTCTTTGGACTCTCCAACCTCTGTCACCCATTTAATTCTGACATAGCTATTTTATTCTTCTAGATTTCCTGTCTCGTCAAGATTGGTCATGAAGACTTCGCAGATGCAATAGATCATACCATTGAATGTATACTTATCTGTACGTGCATCATGGGGTATTTGATTTATTACGGTAATGCTCTGAAGGTACGACAAAACCACGACCAGTGATGATAACTGCGAATAATGACTGATCGGAGGCTTGTGAAAAGAGGATGTCCATACATTTCATAATTTCCCTTTTTACATACCTAACGCGGATAAAAATTCGATTTCTGCAAGTAGGGTTTGTAGCAAGATAACTTGCTTCCCCTGTCGCTTTCCATGTTGAGAAATTTACGGGCGATCTTTCATCTTACGCACTTGTAGCCATTGAGGTCCACCTAAGCTTTTAATTTGCAATTATAACTCTGACTTATCTCAATATCTTCCAGTCTGCGTGCCATGGGCAATTTTGAGTTCATTCCGAAATCAAAACGAGTCAAGATACATTAAGTATTGATAAAATGGAACCGAACAATTCTAGGTTCACACAACAAGAACCTCATTTTTCGGGAACGTGACATTTTCGTTCGAAAAAAAGTCCAAACTTCTCAGGCACACAACTTCGCCACAAAATGGTTGAAGGACGTCCTACTTCGATCAAATTGAGCGGAATCATTTTTATTTCTTGCAAAAACATTTTGGCGTGATACCCATTTTCGAGAAATATTGAATAGTCGATTCTAAGTTAGCTCGAACAATGTATGTAACGTTTTTATCAGTCAAAATTGTTGAGAGGATCATATTTCAACATTTATTGAATGAATACATAGCACGACCAGATCCAAGATGTGAGGAATGAGTTTTTATAGGTACACTTACATGGTCCTTAATGACTATAAGTACTCTCTGAAGCACAAAACAATGCATCATTCAATTCTCATTATCAAAATTTTACCCATCAATACAGATCAGACGGTTGGATTCCGAATTATACATAGTTTCCCGGGGCATAACAGATCCCTATGAGCTGAAAATACTTCGTGGTTATACGACTCTGGGAAGAAAGATGACTTGGATCTCGACAGGTAATAAGTAAAATCTCTTCGAAGATTTTGATATTACCACCTTTACGTACGATTTGATGGAATCTGAACGGGCTCAGGGCTCGATTTACATACCGCCAACTAGGGCTTGCTTTCTAACACTTTTTGCATTTTTAAATCTTATTTGGCTTGTACCTTTTATAATTAATGATGAATCTTACTCCTGTCACCAATCGAAAGATTACAGCCTCGATTTTCAAATTACGGTTGTCAAAGTCTGTTTGGACGGTTCTAACAAGAGTTGTTAGCATTTAAAGTAGTGTGCTACAAAGTGAGACCCCGGTGGGGTTATATACTTTGGAACACTTCTATAGTTATTTTACATCTTCGACGGCCCCTCGATAATTCAGTAGTCACCCTGGATTGATATTCACGTCTGACCATTCAAAAGTACAAAGTCTCAGCTTTGAGTAGGTGCGCCGAATATAAAATCGCAATGCCCGGACGATCACTGATACTCGAGGCCAAAAAGTCCTCGAGAACCTCTTTTTATGTCGTAAAATTGGCTTATTCTGAAGCTCTCTTCAACGGCTGTTTGATGGAATCAAATACGGATATGATTAGTTGTTTGCCGGACTCCTCCCTCGTCCTTAACGGGCTATAGGTGGGTCGTTTGTCCACGTTCTCTCGCGTGTAGCGTAACCAAGCGAGGAGGGCAGGAGGTTGACAGGATATTATTTGTAAATAGTATAGTAACTGAGGCGAGGAGGGTGGGGAGTGTCTGGACATGGCAAAGTCTTGATTGTTTATAGAAAAACGTTCTCATTTGGTATTCATCACGATTCCTGGAAGCCCTGTCACTATAATAAAAATTACTTGGCGTACTAGATTCGCAACAAAACCTGGTATGATATGCATTTCATGAAGAGAAAATGCAATAAAACTTCCAAGTTGAGTTGCAGTTGTAAATCAACTACCTTTCTTTCCAGAGAGAAGTGCTTATTATCTGAATCTGGAATCTTTATCTAATTTCTAGCTTGTTACACAATGCTCGCAGTGATATTGGTGAATGTTACCTCTACCTCTAAAAACTTCACGAGACGAGAATTCTGGGCACTTCGGGCCCATTACTTTTTCTTTGAGCAAGAAGATCACCCAGTATTGGCTGAGTTCCACATCATAACATGCTTGGTTACCAATGTCATTCTTGGAATTATCACAGCCAATTTCTTCATTCTCGGAGTAACACAAGTATGTGGATTATTCGGCGTAGTAAGGTACGTTATTTCAAAAGCATCACATCGAAGATATTCACTGAGCTTCCTGAATCAACTAACGGTATCTGAGAAATAGTTAAACTGACAAAAATATTCTGACGGCTAAGTGCTGTTAACTGAGATTTTGCTCAATATCAGAATAGTCCTCGCGGAGTTATCAATCACATTTATCTCAGATACTCCAAATCTCCTATGAGAATCTCATTACTGAATTACCTTAAGGTGGACCGGAGATACTTTGGCTAGTAGGTTCAGTTTGGTCCATTCCGAAAAATGAGGTTTATTATCATAAGGTGAGAGAAATACTCATCAGAAAGTATTTTGATTGCTTTTAATTACATTGTCAACATTGCCAGTGGTGATTTAGTGCACTAGAGTAAGAATAGGATACTGGTGACGTCACGCAGACCACTTTGAATGGATTTAAAGGAATCAAGAAAATTTCGACCTCCGAAATTTTCCTCTGGTTCCACGATCGGATTGTTGCTAAAAACCCCACCATACTTTTTCTTAGTCGGTGATAGTATCAGATACAAGATCCAAACCGAACGATCTCGATCGGCTATTTATTATCGCTTGACACCGTTTTCTGTCAAAAAGATGTTGTTTTGGGAATACTAAAAAACATACTTTAAACCAATTGCTCCCCCAGCAAATTACAGAGCGCTTAAAGAGTTCTTTAAGAGTTCTCGAAGAGCTCATGACAGTTTTGAAAGAGTTCTTAAAGAGCTCTTGATGGGTTCCTAAATGCTCCACCAACGATAGCTCCTAAGGGCTGTCCGGCTGCCCGCGGAGGACTCTTAAAAATCTCTTCAACAGCTCTTCAAGACCTCTTCAGGAATTCTTCAGGAACTCTTCAGGAATTTTTCAAGAGCTCTTGAGAGCTGATTTTACTGACTAATTTTATTTATTCATATTTACTAATTTGGGCGCACAATGAGCTAATTTATCTTTGGAGAGAGCTCGCAAGTGGCTCGCAAAGAGCTCTTTAGGAGCTATTCAAGAGCCCTTGGGAGCTGTTCTAAATACAGGCCCTGCAGTTAAACAGAGAAAGTGAGAAAGTGAGCAGAGAATATCTTACGAGTGTTGTTGTTGATTAGCATTTATGATTATGCGCATTTTCATTTGCTCGGACTCATAGAACAATCAAAAATGTAAGAGCATCTTCATCAAGCGAACTCGTTTGAGATGTGGATCCCTGATTGGGTTCCACCAAAATGTATCACAAGATACTTGGAAACAATCGATGTCGAGAGCCGAAGTATTTCTGAGACTCAATACCTGGGAACCGATCTACAGATTAACTCGAGAGATCGTGCAGGACTTGAGACTGACTCTGATTCTGAATGTCTCGATTTGAGAGGGTGACAAATCATGAATGGGGCCGGCTCGGAATCGGAGATAAAGTTCATGAGATAAAGTTCGTGGGACCGAGATTAGGAATGGGTTTTGAACAAGAATAACGGGTGAGAGCTGGTAGTGGTAATTCTTCAAGCAGCCATGGAGCAGGTCAAACACGTTCCGAACAAGCATGACCTAATCATTAAATAATTAGTAATCCATTAGTAATAGAGGCCAAGATGCACCGAGAAAACTCAAATTTCGATCTTTTTCTCAAATCGATGCCCTCTCAAGTCGAGACATTTAGAGTGAGAGTCAGTCTCAAGTCCTGGTCTGCACGTAGGTTCTTTGGTATTGGATCTCAGGAATCATTTTGTCTAGAATCTCGTCAGGGTCAGGTTCCACAAGGTCCCGCTGGGATCCCAAGGAATTATTTGCAGTAGGAAACTTTTTTGTTACTTTGCAAAACTTTTCAGTCACAACCCACGGAGTTACAATGGGTTGAAGTTATTGAGTGGAACAAAGTGAACCCGGATTACGGTATCGAAGTTAGATGATTCATTTTTGATTATTGTTTTAATGATTTCATATTTTTCAGACATAGAATGGGAAACATCGTGGTATTCGTATTGGATGAAGAGGGAACCGAAGAAGTCTCAGTCGAATACACCCGCCAGAATATTGCCCGAGCTGTAACGTTACACGACCAAACATTACGGTTTGTCAGAATATTGCCCGAGCTGTAACGTTACACGACCAAACATTACGGTTTGTACGGCAAATGATCGTGTACAATCGTTCTGGAAGTAATGTTACGTGAAAAGATTACATCCCTAACTCACAAATTTTCCAGGGTATCTAAGCTATTTGATGAAATGATTGCTCGCTTTTATCTAATTTGCCAAATTCCTGTAGTGATAACATTGTCAACATTATATTACGTGGTGAGTGGTCATACTTTACTAACATTTGACCATCCGTCATCTTGAGAATTGATTTCTACTTCAAACGAGGCTATGAATTCCAGCTTATCAAAGTGGAAACCTCAACCGAAAGGAAAATTATTATATGTGCATGCATAATAATTTGCAATATAACTGTGGCGGTCGCAAACTGGATGGGACAAGAAATCATCAACCATGAGGAGAAAATTTTTGATAAAGTGTATGACTCATCAAAACTGTTTTTTGTGACTCTGAGTCGATGATTGAGATCATATAAATCTGTTGATTCCTCACATTTTAATTCTATAATAGGTATTCTTGTGAATGGTATTCCTTGCCTGTAAGCGAGCAGAGAAGCGTGTTATTTATTCTCCAGAGAAGCCATCTTCCGAATAGCATAAGTGACAACAAGTTATCAATCGAGAAATTTGGTCGGGTGAGCTCTATTTGCAATAATCCAATCAGAGTTTCTCATCTTTTAACCATGCTTAAAAATAATCTTGATGAAATCTCCAGTTGACAAAGCTTTCCTGGAGGGGCTTTTCTGTGTTGAAATACATGAGTTGAAGGCAGAATATTAAAACGCTGTACCACGTGTGAAAATTCGACCGGTACGTACCGATGCATTACAAGAAATTTGTATGTCGAGAACAGGGAACCGTCTGGAAGCTAAGACTCGAGCTAAGATGCCATCAATTGAGTTTTTGTACGAACTCGAAAATTTTCACAATGAATCTTTATTTTCCTGAAATAATGATGTAATGACAACGACTGAATGATTTACTTGAGTTGAGTGTAGTGGTGTGAAGTGTAGTGAGTATAATGAGTAACCACATTTCACTCAACATTCTAATAATTGAAGGAAGAAAAAAAGGAAAACCATACCTAGAAATATAAGCAGGAGCTGCGAGCTCTGTACGAATCTTCTTGTACCGAGCTTACTCATGGAACTCAAAGAACATTTTAGTCCAGTGTCAACCGCTCTGCAACTTGATAATTTTGTCACAAACCCGACTTCGGAACAATTTTTTTGTACAAAGCCAGGTTCTGTACGATTTTTTGTACAGAGCGCCGACGACTCTGTACCAAAAAGTCTGTGCAGAGCTCGATCAGTACTAAACCATCTGTACAGAGCCCGGAGCTGTCGTATTCAGTACTTAACTCCACTAATAACGTAAATCAAGTATTGTTGCACCGCAAAGAATTTACATGTATCACAATAGAATTAATGATCACTTCATATATTCGACGCGTCAATGTAAGAGTATGCATATAAACATTTCACGGATTTATAAAGTCATGAACAAACAGAAAATGATGTATGAGAGCCACAAGTAAATTTCACTTATATTTTAGGAAATGGCTTTACTGTTATTTTGACCCACTTATATCAACACTCAGGCTGTTGATTATAGTTTGATGACGGCTCAAGCTATGACCTTCGAGGCCCCACCTTTCATGGTGGCTGGAGTCCGAATGGATTTGGATTCTTCTGGAAAACGACACAGAGATAAGAGAATTGCCCCGGATGGGGTTTGAACCCATGCCCTGCAATATTCTAGACCTACCACTACCAACTATGCCACCGGAGAGCTGGCAAGCCAGCCCACCCAGGAGAGATTGAGACCATGTCGGAGCCGTGCCAATTGAAACGGCTCGAAAAGCTATTCCCATATTTGTCGGATGCAAGTTCGGTTTGGGCCAAAATAAGAGTTGATGAATGTTTGTAATTCTTCAACTTGGTTTCGTCTTATCTTCTTTTGACCCAAATCAAAACTGTATGCGAGAAATATGGGAATAACTTGAGTACTCAATTACGTAGGTTGAATACACCTACATATACTCGAGAATCAAGTTTTCCTCAGAATTCTTGAATATTACTTCGATTTTCTTTGAACGGAGAGAAGACGGAACTAAGTTAAACAATGATAAACATTCATCAACTCTTATTTTGACCGAGATCAAGAAGAAGCTCAAGAAATTTGGGAGAAACTTTTCGAACGTCGCGTGCACGGCTCCAACATGGCCTTCATCCAACTCTGCATGCCGCGTTTCAATTGTGGTCATTCTAGGAACCATGACTATTCAGATATTTGACTTATATTGATAAGATGGATCTCATAGATATTACGACTCTATCGCTCGATTGATAAAATCATATTTTAGAAAATGACTTCATCGTTATTTCGAGCCACTTATCGTAGCGCTCAGGCTGGCGATCATAGCTTGGAAAAGGCTCAAACTACGACCTTCAAGGCTCCACTTTTCGTTTGGTGGCTGCAACACGAAGAAACTTTGACTTTTGGAGAGCGATACAGAGATGAAAAAATCGCCCCGGGTGGGGTTTAAACCGACGCCCTCCGGTATTCTGGACCGGAACGCTGCCAACTGCCGCACTGTGGAGGTCGTGAGTTCAAATCCCACCCGGGGTGACTTTTTCATCTCTGTATCGCTGTTCAAAAGATTGAAATCCTTTTGTGATGCAGCCACTGGATAAATGGTGGAGCCTCGAAGGTCGTAGTTTGAGCCTTTTTCAAGCTATGATCGCCAGCCTGGGCGCTGCGATAAGTGTCTCAAAAAAATGAAAAAGTAATTTCTTAAGTTCGATTCCATCAATCGAGCGATAGAGTCCCAATATCGATGAGATCTATCTTATCGATATAAGTTAAATTTCATTCATATCCATATCAACTCCCTGATTCACATGATCCTTCAATTCTCCCACGAATACCAATAGCTATCGATAAAGTTAGGATAAACATCCTCTCACGAACTAGAATCAAGCATTGGCAGATCGTTCTCTCGTACTTTGTTGGCTAACTGATATAGTTGAAATTCATCTCGTTGTCATAGGAAATACTCATGTATCATAATTAGGAGACGAAAAGACTATCTAAATTCTCAAGGTAAGAGTCTTGAGCAACTGAGTTGATGAGTTTGAGAAAAGCAATGACAGCGAAAGTGTTCATGAATTAGTGGAAGAATTTTGGCGGGGGGCCAATACCCATTTATCCACATAAGTATGTACCTCTTTCAGGAAAATGATCAATATATCGCAATGACGGATATTTGATATAACGTAGATCCTCTGAATATTGCACCAAATGAGTGAAAAGAATAGCACAGACACTTGAAAATGAACTAATGCGCTGAACTGGGATCTCACCTGTATGATTCGCAAAGATTTTCGCATTAACTTGGATGATGTTCGTCTCCATACTTGAGCACGAGCTCTGGAAGTTATGCGAAGTCGAAGAAAATAATCATGCAGTGTGCCAAACAAACTGGCAGCGGAGGAGGCACTTGCTCGTTCGTCCTGCTTTCAACATTGTTCAAGAACCGATACACGAGAATACAGAATACAGAATGAGAATTGGAACAGAATCAATTTGGAGCTCAATCAAAAACTCGGTCAAGTCAGAAATTTGAAAATGAACCAATGCGGACCCACGGCACCAGAAACAGAACTCAATTCACGAATTCGGTCAGCAACCTGCCACGTAAGCACCCGACTTCGAATAAATATACCTTATGATCGACACCCGTTGAAGAGTCGTGAAGTGCGCCGTATGCAGTATTAAATCGGATTCGTCTAGTAGAAATCGTTGCTGAATCACCATAATTAATTTTTCATTCGGCAATTCTGACCCGGTGTCTTTTCGTGCTTGGAGGTTTACACTCTGAACACTATATTGAGCAGTTCGGCCAAAGTGTTCAACCGGTTCCCACTTATATTTGGATGTAAAGGTTGAATTTTGGAAATTCTGTTCATTTTTGGAACTCAACAACTTCAACAGGTTAATGCATATGAATTGGTCTCAGGGATCCGTATCAGTTGCTAGCTCATAGCTTTGCTTGTGCTGATGCGATAGCACACTTCTTAACTGCAGGCGTAAAAAAAGACTATTTTAAAATATTGAACTTATATCGATAAGATAGATCTCATCGATACTGGGACTCTATCGCTCGATTGATAAAATCATATTTAGTAGCTTGAGCCTTTATCAAACTATGATCGACAGCCTGAGCGCTGCGATAAGTGTCTCGAAAAAACGATAAAGTCATTTCCTAAATACTATTATAAAATGCTTGTCGGAGTTTTTGTTGCAACACTTTATTCAGAGCGCTGGCCTCCCAATATCATTCACCCCGCCATTTTCTCCAAAGACACAAACGACCTGACATCTTGGAACAAATACTTATCCATAGTATGAATTCTCCCGGCCTAGATCTAATCTTTATATCGCCGTCAGATCGGTATTTACTAAATATTACTCGATATCAGCCGATCACAATAGGCTGATGTATCGCGATAACTGAGATTATTTTATGGATTTGAATGTGCATTTCACCGAGTGAAGGTGATTATTTTCTTCTGAATTTTTTTTATATCAAACATTGACTATAAGCCCAGATGCAACAATCTTTTACAGTGTTTTGATTATTCGTTTGCAAGTATTGCCAAATTATATTGTATTTAGTATATTTGCAAATATTCAAAAGTCAACTCATGTCCTCTGGCTTGTCTTGTACTAATAAAATCCTTTACTAGGATCCAGTCATTTTGATGAATATAAACTGGACTATATTGAGCGAGATATTGAATACAAGATTGATTAGCTCTTTCATTATTCCAATGATGACTATTCAGAATTAGATTCGATCCAGTCCAGAATTAGATTTGATTTCATGAAAAAAGTCAACAGAAATATGATTTGTAAGCTGTTGATGAATCGAGCCATTGTAAATAGAAAATTGGCAATGGTCATAATTTAGGGCGATCCATCTCTTATGACTGAACAATGGATGAAATATCGCAGTGAACCAAGACTCGTCACAATTTGTTTCATAGGATGGTCTGAACCTATTTGTGACCGGAGTCATTTCTAAGGAAATTGATTATTAGTCGAAGTTCTACTTTGATTAGGATCGGGCGGTAACGAAATGAGACACGGTCGCGATAACTTTGTAGTCTTGCAGCGGACTTGTGCGATCAATTGGAAACTATATCTCATGTAATACAATTGGCAGGCTGTTGATGGGAAATCACGCAGATGCCTTCGAAGAGTATCCGTTTGTCGAACTGCGTTCGGTCTTCTTCCTGCCGATCTGCTCGGCCTCTTCCAGTGTGTCAGGCAACTTGATGCCCAGAGTTTCGGGGAAGCTCAGCGACAGCATACCGGCCGTTAGACTTAGGCATCCGAACAGGATCAGCGGCAGACCCTGGTAAATGTACTTGGCCTGATTGCAAAAAGTTGTTGTTCGTCAGAAATGGAATTACCTTACA
>JAPYYZ010008712.1:0-13337 GCA_030522705.1 Eretmocerus eremicus
CGGAAGCCGCGAGCGCCGAGACAAGGAGCGCAGGGAGAGAGATCGAGATCGGGAACGCGGCAAGTCGCGCGACAGGGACAGGGATCGAGATCGAGATCGAGAACGTGACAGGTGAGGGATTAGAATACTGATATTCCCATGGACCAGAGGCCTCTCAGTAGCTAAGAAAATTTTATTTTCGTCCATCAACGACGCATATAACATTTTTGAAACATTTGTTTTTTTTTTGTATTTTCATGGTACTTTGGAGATGGTTTGCCGCATCAACTTCTCGCTTGCTTCTGAAATTTCTATTATCGGTTTTTCAATGTTTTTTCAATGACATTTACTTCCTTAGCATTTTTGAAACTCCATTCTTTGAGACGGGAAGACTTCGTCATCAATGATTCTCGCGGCATCCTTTTCGGGGAGCTAATATGACCAATGGTATGGAGTTTCATCAATGAAGTGCTCTCCTACGGAATTTTGAATGTTATGAAATATTGGGTGCGTGCGGGTTCTGTGATGTTCACATCAAAGTCAGTCCATATGCTGACATGGTCGCAATTCGAATGAAATAAATTTAACTCGATTGAAACATTTTCGAGCTCCATTATACTGCGAACTTCTTACTCTATAGATACATCTGAAGATTCTGACGGCTCTCATATCATCTCATTTCAACTCATTGCTTACCCGCACTAAAACGTAGCCTGCAGGTTTCTAGATCGAGTTGGATAATTTTAACTCAATTTGCGACAAAGTCAGAATACTCAGCTACCAGGCTCATATGGGCATAACTTGCACAAATCGCAAATTTCAAATTTTACGTTTTAATAGTTTGTTGTCACTCTCCCTACCCTCAATTCGATCTCGTGTCCACCAAAAAACTCTCTAAAATGAATCTCTCTCAATAACGCTCCAACTATCTCATTTCGTTCTATTTCAGAGACAGAGAGCGTGACCGTGACCGAGATCGAGGCCGCGACCGGGACCGCGACTCTGGCCTGGACAAGAGCGGCTCCTCGTCGCGCTACAAGGACTCGGCATCGCGCAAGGACTCTTCCCGAGAGCGACGCGACTCCGCCAAGGCCAAGGACACCGCCGGTCGCGAGCCGCTTCCACCGCCTCCGAGCAAGGACCACCACCTCCTGGAGCGCGACTCGGGCCGACACCGGGGCTCCCGGGGCGCCGGAGGCTCCTCGGCCACCGCCGGCTCCAGCTCGTCGAAACGCTCCGACAGCCCGAGAGGCGGATTCGAGAGGGCCTACGCTCGCCTGGGAAAGAGCGTCCCGGCCCAGGTCGGCTGCTCGTCGTCGTCGTCTTCCTCGGCAGCGGTGGGAGCTGGAGCTGGTGGGGCGACTGCGGCACCCGGGGGACCCGAGCACTGGCCCGACCAGTCGGACGATCCGGCCGTGGCCGGGGATTACGACGCGGAGGGTAGGAGGAAGAGATACGAGGGAGGCAGTCCCTTCGGAGCCGAGAGAGGCGGACGCGGCGGGAGGAACTCGGGAGTGGGAATCGAGCGCGGCTTCGACGATCCGCATCACTCGCTCGCGAGGCCCAGGTATAGCAGCGTCTTCGCTCATTTGGTCCTTGCAATAGATTTAATTCTCCTGTGACCCGCATTTGTCACTGAGGGTCACTTCGATCCCATGTCACTCTTGAAAATAGATGAATGAAACAATACAAACTCTCTAGGGTGGATCTCAGAGCTTATGTTCGTAGAGTGTCTGCTGTGGTCACTCTAATGACTGAGAAATTATAGAATATTACTAGCATGGAGTCTCACATGTATCTCTAAAATGAACAGAATGTCGACACATAAAGTGTAACCCTTACGACTCAAGAAGGTTGCGGTGGTTTGGATTGAAATGATAAGCTGAGCTGAAAATATTAGAGGGCGTGGTCTGAATTTAAAAATTCGATTGCCGTTAGGAAAATCATAGGTGAACACGCTCATTATTGACAAAAAAAAACTTGCAATAGTCGAATTCCAACACAATTTTCTATGAGGCTACTGTGATGGTCCTTGTCATTGGAAACCAAAACATTTGTAAATTTCCAAAAAGTATCGGTTCACGGAGGAATGCATAAGGAATCGAATGATGTTCGGAAAACTGTAGGTAAACATGCAATGAAAACATTTCGTTTGGAAGCGCATGGTCCTAAGCTTCTTGTGTTAAAAGGGAATCTCCTTTTCGATGACGATCCTTATCATTTTAGATTTACAGGGTAGTAATACATCTCTGGAATTGCTATAACTATCGCGAAGCATAATTATCTTTGATACAATTAGTAAAATTGAATTTTGTGATTTACCACCCGTGGGGCTCCGCCGTGGTACGGTCATGTCCCCCACAGCCTCCACAAATTGTTCAACTCGGTCAGACGTTGTAATTGCCATAAGCTTTTATGAAATGAGTTGACTCGTAATATCGAAACTTTTAATTTTACAGGGACGATGGCGCGTCGGAAAACTGGGATCTACACCACGATCTGGACCGAGAACGACCATATGGTGCGCCCGGCGACTGGGAGGATCGCGAGTGGCGAGGTCGTGGCGCTGCCTGGGACCGCGACGGACTGGGCCGGGCTGACGCTCACGACGACGAGTGGGCCGCCAGATACGAGGCCGGGCATCATCTCGAGCCTAGAAAGTGGGACAACACCAACCTACATCTCAGGGGCTCTTACAGAGGCGATCGCATCAAGGAGCTCGAGATCACCGATTCTTCGCACAAGTACGCGCATTTCCATCTCGTTCTAAATTATCCTCTCTATTTGACCCTTCGGTATCTCTAGTCCTTAGTCTTGAATAAACATTCTGTTACATCCTATTCTATTTCGAAACTTGTCAGATGGCTTCAGAAAAAATTTCACTACCGTTCTGGATTCATCAACCCCTCGCAACTAGTTACAAACTCATTGAAATCGTCTGCATTTAATAATGACAAAACTTTTTTGCACACCAGCAAACGCAGAGGATTCGGGACACCGGAGAGGCGCGAGGAGCTGCCGAGCCACGCTGCGAAACAAGCTCTGCACAACAGCATGAAGGACGAGCCGATCAACAAGAAACTGATGGAGCTCGCGGAGGGCAGGCCTCGCAGGAGCCGTGAAAAGTCGACCGACAGCGGTGGCTTCGGCAAGAAGCTGCTGCCCAAAGACAAAGTCGAGTCGAAGGAGCCGCCACCGCTTCCCCCGCTGCCTCCGCCCGAGCCGAAACGCCTCGAGGAGCCGTCGCTGCCGACTCTGCACGCCGAGAGCGATCTCAGCGACATAAGCGACGACCCGGACGACATACTCAACATGGAGGAGGACATCGTCGAGGATAGCAGGAGCCAAGCGGGTGACGTTGACTCGGCGCTGCTGCAGAACCAGGACATGTCGCCCAAGCAGACCCTCGACGAGGCTCCCTTCACCAAGGAACGCGAGGCCACTGAAACTTACAGGTAAGCCTGGTTGTGACTTAAGAATTTTTGGCTCGTCGGAGAGCTTCGTATCGATGATAATCTTTCATTGCAGTAGCAAAAACAACATGGAGGACGAGAGTATGGAAACTATGGACTTTGAGGAGATATCGGACGGCGAGCTCGAGGAAGATGTGAAAACTAGCTGTAAAGGCCTAGGAGATGCTCTGGGTGTCGACTGGGAGAGTCTCGTCAAAGAGTCTCAACCGAGACGGTCTACCGCTACTAGTCACGACAACGCGCAAGACCGCTGGCAGTGCAAGGCAGTCTTCCAACGAATCGGTATTTCAGTCAAAGCTGCGGGACAGGAGTTTGTGCAGAAGCTCTTGCAGAAATATGTAGATAAAGGTAATCAAACAATTAATCCGTAAATTTCAGAGATCTTATGTTTGCGTTGATTGCTCATTTTTATGTCCATTCTTCCAGAATCCGATCAACTGCTTCTAAATGACGTCGCATTTGTACATACTGCTCTCGCCAGAAAGCAATGCCTGCCAAATTCAATGTATAAATTAGTTTATAATGATGATTTATTGTACAGGTAAAACAATTTGACACACTCTTCTTTCCATACATTTTTTATAGAAACTTTTTTATTCTAAGAATGACATTTCATTTTTACAGGAGTAGGAATGATAACGACGTTGATAACGTTGAGGATCTCAAGCCTTGTGTCAGTCTCTACGAGGAGGCGAAAATGCTTCTACAGCAAACGGCGTAGAACATTTTTAAAATAGAATTTGTTGATATGCTATGGATTATAGTTCTAACAAATTGAAAATATCACAGGAATGACTAATACATCTGATGTAATGGAGTCGATCTACATGAAGACTCTTACGGAGATCATGACAAAGTATTTTATATGTAGTCTGGATTTAAAAGGAATAGATAATTCGGCGGATTAAAATGCAGTTTATACTGACGTTAAGTCTTGCATGTAACAGACTTCGCAAAGTATATTTCACGATAATCTTGAGGAGTCACTATATCATTCTTCAATATCTTCATTGCGTCAAACAAAATTTGTTCGTTTTTCGATTGTCCAACCTGTAACAAATTCAAAAATATGTCACCCTTCAAACCTTGTGAACCAAGTTCTGCCAATATTACCTCATTATTGAGATCAGCATCAACTTTTTGTTCTTTCTTTGATGACCGACTCAGTTTCTCCGCGTTTGCGCAATGTAGTTCATACAAAATCAAACCTAAAAAAATAGATACATGAAATACAGACGAATCTCGTTGGATAATAGCTTTTACCTTTTTTTGTGCAGTCGCCACATCCAAGTTGATCCAATCTTTTGATAAGTTTATTGCAATACAGAATTTTTGTACTCAGCTCGTCATCGGTCAATTCTAGAATCAACATGAATCCATCAAAGGTCTACCGAAATTCTAAAATTCGATGCAACTCACCCTGCCAACCAAGACCTTCGGTTCGGCCAAAAATCGATATAATCCGGAACATCATATCCATCATGAAGTAATTTGTTTCGGGTACCAGTATGCTGAGGTCTCGTTTGATGAATCTTAGGATTTTTCTCGGACTATCGTAAAGGACCTCTTCGATTGCTGCCAAGATTCCCGATCGGATTGCCGATATCTGCAAGCGGTAGGGTCGCAACATCAATGCAACTAAAAATTTGTTATCGATGGAAAGAATGTTAGTGCAAGATTCATAGATACCTGTTTGCTTTTGATGATGAGACCACAGCCGCTGCAAGCCCAAGCACTACTGAAGCTCAGAGAGTCGATCGGGAGCAGTTTGCCCGCACAGTCATTTTTTGCGCAGTACAAAGCTCCAAGCAGCGAGCCAAACTCCTGGAAGCAGAGGTAAGAAAGGTTTTACTTTGCCCAAATTTCGTTTTTCCTTCTACACTTCATCTGAATTTCTCAAGTATATTATTTCAAACGTTGATCTTATCAATGCAAAAGAGATTTCATGATTAAACGAGACGATTTCAGAAATTTCAAACTATTCATACGTTTCTATTGAAATATCAGAATGAAAACTCTTTCTAGTCGTAAGTTGCAATATCACCGAGGTCTCAGATCTGAAAAAATCCTCTCAAGGTAATCAGCATTTTTAGACAAAGCTACGGTTCGATGGGTCGCCGAAGAAATCATGTCACAATCCAGCAGCTCGCAACGACTAGAAAAAACGAAGATACGACCGAGCTGAGTCTCACCGTGGGGTCGGCGCACCTGGAGCAGCGACAGGCAAAGTGTTTCGTGGCGCTGAGGAACTGCCTCCGCATCGTCGTGTCCCAGAGCAGCTCCGTATAAGTCATGGTGATCTCGTGGCCGGCCGGTATGTCAGTCGCAGCGTAGGTCAGCAGTCGACCTTCTCCGTCCACCAGGTGCCTCGTGTTGGGCACGCAGTGATGATTCGTGAGTGCTCCAAGAGGATAGAGCGCCCGCAAGCTCGTCGTCGTCGACGGATCGCTCCCAATCACCGCCGTCTCGAACGAGTTCGTGTCCATCGCTCGGCAGACTTTGCGCATGAAGCTCTCGTCCTCGGCGCTTGGGGCTATCGCCACTTTGCTCTTCAGCAGATCCACCTGTTGATTTTTTCAACGTGTGAGAATCGGCGCGACACCGTTTCGAGGTGGGAATTTTGAATTTAGCGCTGTTGGCGCTGACAGCGCCGAGAGCTGGAAAATTATGAGTGATATAATAGTGCTGGGTGCTTGGGAATGAAGATTCCTCCTTCGCACTATCGCTCGTTGTTGACTACAGTGGGAGGTCTAGTGCTGCGCGCGCTCCCGACATCGCTCGGCGAACCGATCGAATTTTTCCTCGGACGTATGGTAAATATTCTTGCGCATTTATTTTAGTTACTGGCAATTTGACGCTCGATCGGCTATCCAACCTTTACGATTCACGTCGATTGCGGTTTTCGAGCAGCGCGTGAAACGAAAGTGCGTGTACCTCAGAGTAGGCCATGCTCTACACGCCGTCTGCTTATCTTACTTCAGCGTCATTGAACGCGGCAAACACGTTCTCTCCTTCTCCCCCTCTCTCTCTCTCTCTCTCTCTCTCTCTCTCTCTCTCTCTCGACAGCGTTTCGATATTCTACTACAACTCAACACATGAGCATGCTTTTGCAGAATTGTCTTCATTCAATGACCCGCCCGAGTCGTCGTGGTTTGAATCGACGTCACCGCACGAACAACAATCGTATCGCTCGACAACTTTTGGAAATAGACTGCGGCTCATTCTCTTCGATCCAAGATATCAAAGTTCATTACACGCCTCGATAATAATTCATTCCATTCGTGTGTGGCTGGCGGTGGTCTGGTATTTCGTCAGTATACTGTATTCTATAAAATCAGATTTTTCGTATCTTGGTCGTTGTGAAAAGTCTTCCTTCAAAAAACATCTGACAGTCCCAAATGTCCGATTGTAAAATCTTTCCAGACTTTCTGAATTTTTGAATCCTCGGGAGAGAGTCTTCTGTTGTAGATAAATTTAGATTATTTGAAGGGGCTATTATTTTCATAGATGAGCGGTAAAACTAGAGCTAGCACGTATCAAGTATATATCTTTCTAATCCGAGACCGAAATGAAGATTTAAATCATCATGGTGAAAATGTTTGAGCTTTTTTATATCAAATACTCCTATGTTTTTCGGTATGGTGCACAAAAAGCATCAATTTTTTCATCTACGCGCGTGCCGCAAGTGTTTTCCTAAACTGATCCTGATAAGTAGACAATCAGCTCACTTGCATGAGTCATTTTGGTTTTGTTCAAAGCCTTTATTTTATTTGTGCTGATTGATAGTTTTGCCGAGATCATATTTATTTCGATGCGTAACACAGTCACATCGATCGTTTTCAAAAATATTCATCCATCCCTGACTCGAGTGAGTAATTTTCGGCTTTCACGAACGAAGCGATTCCCGAAGCAGGATGTTTGCGCTGCCAAGTGAATTTACGATCGTGTCGAGTATAAGATCTTATCCGAGAGCCTAATATTGCATAAATCATTTCGAAGTTCGCGATAAAACTGAGAAACGAAATAGCGTCGAAAATAAAAATTGCGAGATGACCATGACAGTAATTAAAGATAAGACTGCGTTGGAATTGTGCGATTGTTTTAAGCCCGAGCCGATGGCGAGAGCCTTATAATCATCATGAGAGGCTGAAAACCAATCTACATGAGTGTCGGATGCTATTTTATGAGACCAAGCCCTGCAAATGCGTTATTTCACGCATCTACGTCAGCTCTCGCGCGTGAAGAAATACGTTATACGTCTGTTTGTTGCGGAAATGCGTCCTTTCACGAACTCGTGCTGACACTCATCCGTGAAAAAATGCATTTTCCGTCGTTTGCCCTGCGCGAGTGCTACTCCCGCACCTCATTCCTGCACAGTTCTTCGCCTTTTTCCCAGACCAGACGACGAAAAAATAATGTTTGAAAAAATAGTGTTCGGCACTCGGGCGGGATGGTTTCTGCATCCTCGTGATAGTTCCCGCCTTCGGCTCGGGCTGAGGAATATCACTCGATCTGCGGAAACCAACTTCCCAACCCTTGTACCAAAAACTACTATTTCGCAACACGACCTATGACACACTGCTTCAATCTACTGCGCGGAAAACTTCACTTTTTGCACTGCGGAAATAGTATTACGCACCGGTGCTGCGCTTATGGGCGATATTGTCCCGAGGGGTAGAAAGCCTTTTGTACCAAAAGCACTCAGTGAGCTGGGTGCGTAATATACTATTTTTCCGCACAGGCAGATCGAAAATTAGTTTTTGGAGTCAGCGACTCGTACAAATGGAGTATATAGTTGAAAATCTAGCCAACTTTTGTAATGTTTGGAGGCTTTCCACTAGATTCCTCGATACTCAAAAATCCACAACTCCCTTACGCTCAAATTGAAAGCTCTTCCAATTTTCTGACATCACATCCAGTACGCATTGAAACTTGCAGGTCAGCTAGCGCTCAGAGGCTCCTCGAGATGCTGCCGTCGATTCGTCCTGTTGCCGCTCAGCATCCCTCACCAAATGCACCGGTGGCATCACCAACAGAACCACCGCGCCTCACCGCACCATGCTCACGGACATGGTCCGAGTCGTCGAGGTGGGCCCCCGCGACGGCCTCCAGAATCTGCCCCAAGTCCTGCCGGCCTCCACCAAGATCGACCTGATAAACCGCCTCTCTGCAACCGGCCTGCGCTCCATCGAGGCGACCAGTTTCGTCTCCCCCAAGTGGGTCCCCCAGATGTCGGACTCCTCCTCCGTCCTCCAAGGCATCGATCGTCACCCGGGAGTCGACTACCCAGTCCTGGTGCCCAACCTCCGAGGCCTGTCTACGGCCCTGGACCTCGGAGCGCAGGAAATCGTCCTGTTCGTCTCGGCGAGCGAAGGCTTCAGTCGTGCCAACGTCAACTGCTCGGTCGACGAGAGTCTCCAGCGCTGCAAAGAGGTCGCCACCGTCTGCTCGCAGCGACGGAAGGACGTCAAAATTCGAGGAGTCGTTTCCTGCGTCGTCGGCTGCCCCTACGACGGACAGGTCCAACCTGGACAGGTCGCCAGGGTCGCCGAGCAGCTCCTGGAGATGGGCTGCTACGAGGTAGCTCTGGGGGATACCGTCGGGGTTGGTACGCCTGCGAGCTTCGGTAGACTGCTTGGGGAGCTGAGGACCATGACTGGTGGTGATATTTGGAGGTTTGCCGTTCACTGCCACGATACGTACGGGCAGGCACTGGCTAACGTGTACGAGTGCCTGAGACAGGGCGTCAGGGTGTTCGACTCGTCGGTCGCGGGACTCGGAGGGTGTCCCTACGCGCCTGGAGCCTCGGGCAATCTGGCGACAGAGGATTTGTTATATCTGCTTCACGGAGAGGGTATGCAGACTGGAGTGGACTTGGAGAAGGTCGTCGAGGTGGGGGCTTTTATATGCGAGCGGATTCCCACGGAGAACAGGTCCAAGGTGGCCAGGGCGATGTTCGCCAAGAGGAAGCCCGAGGGTGGCGAGGGCGAGGTCTGCGAGAAGAGCTGTAGCTGAGACTGCGCGGGAATTGGTGTGGCTGTGCGTGGACTGACGATTTATCTGAGTGCGGTTTGTGTGACTTACAGAGATATTTTTCTACCAACTGAGTGATTTATGATCTTCTTCGAGTTCAGATTTTTGTTATACGTTTCATCTTTGCATTAAATGTCGTTGTTGATAATTCTTATCTTGAATTAGTATATTTCAGGCCCTGTAAAAGTGAATTCTACTCTACATACTCAATCAAATTGAGTGTATAATTTGGAAGCTCTGATCAGCTATTGGCTCGCGATTCGACGCGTGAAAGCAGCGAATCTGACAAGACAGCCATCAATATCTCGATTCTCATTCCGATGAAAGTTTTGCAAAAATGAGCCGACGCAGTGCACCGTAGTGAAGTATGTCTGGGTCAGGAAACCACTGACACTCATCCAAAGTAGCGCCAAGGTAGCTTTCAAAACAAACTTCCCTCGCCTCGCGCAGTTTAGCCACTTGTGGATTCTCCTCGAGCGAATCAAAGAAAAACTGAAGATAGGCCAGTAAAGCAGCTCTGCTCGATTAGCATTTTTTTTGAAATATTCACCAGTACGTCCATGGAAAAACCCGAAGCTCCACGAGCCTCGAATCAATCGACGCTTGTGATTATCCGCAATTTCTGCGGCGCTCCACTTCGCCATACCCAACTTCAAACTTCGAATGAATAAATAGTGTAGCTCGACCCAGTCTGTCCACACGCGAGGCCGAGTGAAAACCGCACAAGAGCATCAAACGTAGACACACCGATCGATCCACTCACTCGTCACGACCCCAAATCAAATTAAAATCCATCGTTTCGACGAGGAGACGAATTACCTCTCTGCCGTGCTGGGCTGCCTCGTTGCACTGGACGCAGTTGACGAGTCGCTTCCGGTTCTCGGGCATCAGGACGGCCCTTATCGGCACGAGGGCCTGCAGAAGCTCGATCGAAAAATCGGATCCACAGGTGGGCTCGAGGGCTCGCAGATAGGAGCACTCGGGTAGGTGTTGGGGGCTGTTTTGACACTCGTTCGAGCAGACGGGCAGGCCGCAGTCGAGCTCGCAGGGGAAGAGGGGCTGGCCGCTCGAGTGGCAGCCGACGCACAGCGGCAGGTAGCGGGGGTGGCTACGGGGACCCATGACCACCGCCGCGTCCGTGTAGATCAGCTCGTCGCGGCCGATGTCGCGGCTAGCCAGCAGACCCCGTCCACCTGACAACCGGTTTTCAATCGTCAAGATACTTATTACAGAGATTTCGTTCGCGTAGAGAATTTTTTCATGGAAAAAAGTATAGTTCAGACTTGGTATGTAAAAGCTATGCTGACTTGGGGTAGTGAGCCTAAAGTAGGCTTACTAACTTGGGGCTATCGCACATTGACGGCCAATCTTTACCGTGCCTTAGGCATTTTTTCCATAGGTTCGAGCATGGGTTAGTAGAGATTGGCAACGCTCGTGTGTGTGACGTAGCCCAGTGCAATCTTCGATAATTTTTATCCACGGTCGAGAAATAAATTTTTAGGTGATCTAATAGCATTTTTGTACTTAACAAAACGCGTAAATTTTACCACAGGCTAAGTAGATTTCCCGTATTCGTTCATATATGAAGCATGATTACAAAAATACCTTGGGAAGCAATTCAAGATATGGCTGTACTACTTTACCGATTTTGATCTAAATCTCGATTTTTCTGTGATTGTCACTCTGAGGTATCAGTATAAGCCCACTATTCGACCGATACTTTGTAGGTACTCTCAATACTCTCCCAAGAAACCGTTTCCGTTCTCCAGAGAGGTTTTCTTGAAATTTAGTACGCTATTCATTGGATTGCGCACAAATTTTTTATCGATCTCACTACCTTCAACGAGCTACGCGGCAGCCAACTCGCTCCGACACCTCTGGAAAAAATTGTGATATACTCAGAAAACTGATACATATTAACAAAATTTATATAGAACCAGCGTAAGCTTTTAAGGTATCTGAAAACCACGATGGAAGCAGAATCAATTTCCATTCCAAAATCGGCACGGCATCAGCTTTACCGCAGACTTTGAGATAACGTTTTATCGAAAAATTCTCTGAGCGTACGTTTGGGGTCTGAATCAAAATTCCCAAGTTCAGGCCGATGAGTGTGAATTTTTATAGTTTGCGCACATATACGGCGATCGCATAGCGTGGGAGTATGGAGACTTAAGCGTGTAGCAGTGCAGACGAAGAAGGGAATTTGGAGGTTCAAAGATAGATCAGCGCGCTCGCGCCGAGTGCGGCCCGCTCAAGTGGGCAATCGATCAAAGTCGGCTCAATTTGGCAAGGTGCGGACAACTCATGCCTCATTCAATTACCCGCTTCGTATAATTAGACCTCGGGATCTGCCTGCTCATTGTATATCTATCAGCCTCCGACCCGAAAGAGCCGTTGACTATCGCTTACAGTGCAGTGATCAAATGAGTTCCCGCTTACGACTCATTTAGACAATTTTCCTCGGATTCTTGAAAGTCGGAAGGAAAATTGGACTAAATGAGTAATTGTCTGAGATATTTTTTTCTGGACTGTTAATTTTTACCTCATTATCTCGATGCAATCCACAAAGATGGCATCTAAATGTCTTTTCGCCTATTTCTTTGTATCAGCTTGCGAAAGAATTCCGAGCATCTACTCGGAATTCTTTCGCCATGGATTAATTTTACTTTGATGATTTCTGAACTAATGGCACGTGTAAGGATGAAACTGGAGTACAGAGTAGATTTAGACTTTTTAAAATTCTCGTTCCCAGATACCTTTCAATGGGCATACTTAAATTTTCTTTCCTCCACAATCGTGGCTTATTTCGATTAAAATACATTTGTCTTTACCGGGAAGCATTAAATTTTGCACGAAACTCCACCACACTACGCAGTTAGCAGCATTCACTTTCTCGCTTCTACTTTTTGGCCCATCAGAGAATGATCTTTGATACTTTTCAAAATCTGGGCATGTTTCCCAAGAAAAATTATGCTCGCGGCATTCGAAAACGTTTCGCACAATAGTCAAGTCTTAACGTGTAGTGTTCGGCTGCTGTTGAAGGGTCGCAAAACTGAATTGTTTCCAAAAAAATGTATTCTAATCAGGCACGTTGATGGTTTTTACAGTACAAAAAGCAAAATGCAGACGAAAATACTCCAAGAGAAAGGTGTTAGTTCTGCCCAAGTGAGTCAACGCAAGGCGAGGTTTTAGATAGATAAGAAAAATGGCAATTATAATTATAATCGCGCGTCAGAGTTACTTTGAGCATATCAACTGATCTATTCGCTACCTCGTCAATACCCACACACCCGCTTGAATCAAATTACAGATCCGAATCGCACTTTTCCTTTCTTGGCTGTAAAATCCGAAGAACAAACTACACTGCATCACAAAAATATTAGTCGATAGTGAACGTACTCAATTTTGAAAGGCCAACTTTCCAGCACGTAACTTGATCTGCGCGCAGCAAGCCGTTGCGCTCGAGATGTCGTCGTAACTCGGCATCGACACTCTCCGGATCCATGACACCAGAAAATCCGTCACTCATGGCAGATGAAAGATTAATACATCTCCAGCGAATGAAAATCCTCGAATCAGTGCAGGCGAGAGTTGTCCGAATGACTAGAGCTCATCGCCGTCGCGCTGCAACCACCAAACTGAAAAGTCAGACGCGACAGCCGCGTCTTTTGCCATCAAGATCAAACGTCCAAAATAGATTTTCGGATAGTCGCGCATTTATGTATGATGCTCCGGCATGGGTGACTCGTTCTGCCCGCGTGGAAAAAATTTAGTGGGAAAATCATAGGAAATTTACCTGGAAAAACCATGGGAAATCTCATAGCAAAAGTATAGGAAAATCGTTGCTTATGA
>JAPYYZ010008714.1:0-11481 GCA_030522705.1 Eretmocerus eremicus
TTGCACCTTTCTTTACGAAACTTTTTTTGAAATTTGTAGAAAAATTCCCCGCACGTGGCGGTATCTTTCAAATAGTTTCTAACTGTTTAGAAAAGTTTTTATTAACAAAATACGTTTTGACCGCAAGATGGCGCGTCGACCGCACTGGGGAGGACTCTTTCCGTCAAGTAGAAGTCAGCTCGTAATTGAAATAGTCACAACTCCTCGAAGGTCCGCGTTCCAAATCTCGATCAACTCTTGCATCGGCTCGCGCAACCGGACATACTCGTTTGATTCAACTCGAATGGTATAGTATCACATTCAGACACGTGTGAAGATGCGTGGCAGACATATATAGGCTGATCTTAAAATTTGGGCGATTTTGGAGAGAAATTTTTTTTTTTTTTTTTTTCAACTAACGGCACACTTTGTATCAAAATATTTCTGATGTATAATCACTCAAAAAGTGTGAGAAAATTGATGTAACTCAATTTACATCTTCGCCCCGATCACAGTGGGGCAACAAAGGTTTTTTGCGGTGTTTGAAACTGATAAAGCTTTGCTCAACCGTTCTACACGTTTCAAAAGTAAAAATGTTCGTATTGTCTAGCTCTCTAACATATCATTGCAACTTTCCTGAATTCCCGCGGATTTGATTGCTAAAAAATTAAAAATGTCAACTTCTTGCGGTTTTGGCGGTTTTTCGCCCTTAATCCATCGCTTAAGGTCGGAAAACTTGAAAAAAAATCCACTGACCATGAACTGTAGACAATAGTGGTACAAAGAGTAATTGGGACTATTTATGCCGTTCCTGAGTCGATAATAGTAGTTTATACGTCGTGGTGCGGGAACGCGTTTTTTTCGCGAACGAGTGCGATAAAATTGTTAGCTATCTCAAACCGCGTAGAAAGATCTAGTGACATCTAGCGACAATTTTAGCGTCATCTAGGGACCCTAGTTACATCTAGTGACATTTAGGGAAAAATCTGATCAGAAAGGCATGATTCTGTTATTGTTCGAAGGTATGGTCATGGTTTCTTCAAATTTTTTCTGATTTCGAGTTTATTGCCAAAATACTATCGAAAATATCATTGCAAACAGTACTGAAAAAAGGCAAGGATACTTCGAATATTTTTATGATTGTTCTCCCAAACCCTGGTTCGCAGGGAAAAAGTTGCCACGCAAAATTACTAGCACATATAATTGTCGTCGCTCTAATCGTTACTCATTCGATGCTTTTTGACTCTAATCAGCATTACAAGCGATCCTAAATGTGAATACGGCAACCAGTCAGAGGATTTAAACAATGTATTGTGGCAATGTTAATTAAACCAGCAATCCAAACTCATTTGCTAGCTCAAACAACAAAAGTTGTACCTTCCTCTACTCCTGAATATGCTTCATTCTAACTAAACACTGAGCATATGCAAATTCGTTCTACAAGGTTCTTAAAAGAACGTAATTCCAAGAAATGATATGGAATTCGAATTATATTTCTGTAAAATAAGTAAATTATATCATATGGATTTGAAACTTGGGCAGAATGATCTCATAACAGAGTAAAGCTGCACGAATGATGAAAAAGAAAACTTATGTCGAAAACACCATTTTCCATCAACTGTTCTGAAAAGAATTATTTCCGCAGAGTTTTTCGATTTTCTTTCCCTCATAGTCGATGGAAGAATAATATTTGGCACTCAGACGAGATGGTTTCTGCATCGTCGTGATGATTCCAACCCTCGCCTGGGGCCCGGGCCGGAAAATATCACTCGATAGGCGGAAACCAACTTTCCCGCCCTTGTATCGAAAACTACCATTTTGATCGCCTGTCTTCGGAGAGTGCTGTTGTTGCACAGGTTTTTAAGTTACTCTCCTTCTCAGTCGACGAAAAAAGTGCTTGTGGTGTGAAAACCCATTTTCTCATTCTTGTATCAAAATCCACTGTCTCCAAATAGAAACAACAATCGTATGCCTGCCTGAATATGAATAGTTGAAAGAAAATCCTAATTCCTGCGCGAACAATCAAATTCTGAGGCGAGCCATCGTCTGTCACGATGAAACTATCACACTAACGGTTGCAGTTGCGGCAAACTAAGCTCAGTACATACGCCTTCAACATCACCGCTTCCTTCCGTCTGTTGATGACCACGAACCGATCGGTAGCTACACGGGGGCCTGCGATTTAAAGGGTGTGTAAAAGTCATCGAATCTGACGCTGCGACCTCCAGATTCAATTTATTATCTGCCCAGACACACTCGCTTCCGGGGCAAAATGCACTAGCTTGCTTTTGAATGGGGCTAAAATCTCACAACAAAATTTATCCGTCATGTGTCACATAGTCCAAAGATTGCGGGTGGTTTCACAAGCATAATAATTCGTCATTTTTGAGACGTCCTCTAATGGAGGATCAGGTTCCTACGGAGACCGATTTTTGCAATAAACTGCGCATTTTGGTGAAATTTACCATGGAGTCTCAAGTTTACATTTGATCAATAGAAATTCAATAGCACCACCAATTACGTCATCTTAATAAATTGATTAATCGAGCAATCGATTCATTATCAATCATTGTACAGAATTAGGTGATATGTTTACCCACCAATTCATTTGAACAGTATATCATACGACAAGTTTGTGTTCGAGGAGCTTCTCTCATTCAAATTATTCATTTGCAAAGATAGTGACATTGATTCGATTGAAAAGTGAAATATCTTTTTTCGAATATAAAGAAGTCGCGAGAGACAAACCATCAGAAAAATTTTATTTCGAGTAAATACCAAGAATCACCTTTTCCAAGTACCTTGAAACTCATTACTTGAAATATAAGAAGGGAAGGTGGAAAATTTCTCACTATTGTCACTGTAGAGCGTATCCACAAGCATCCTGGCCTTATTATCCAAGATCTCTCATGATCTCAGATAGACGTGATCAGGATAAACTCTCATTAAGAGACATTTCTAATTTGAGAAGATTTTGGACCGAATCCCAGGTTTTTGAACTCTTCGTTACTTTGAATCAAGCGTAATGATGGGGATCTTCATTTGGGCATTGTGTTTTACTTCTCTCTTCACGATCGCCGTCGGTGGACAAGCACAATCTCAGTGTAAGTATGCTGGAACCGTTCCGAACATGATATACTGTTTTAGCAATTCTCATCTGTCATAATTTGATTACGACCATTAAGAAGAACCATTCCATCTTATCTTGAGGAAATAGCGCAAATTTCAACGAAGAAATGAGGTATTTAGATAATGGGTATTAGCTCTTCAAAAAATCTCTAATTTTGTTCCAAATGATGACTCAAGGCCACAAATCAATAATTCACACTCCGAGGCCTGTTTTTCCTTTGGGCTTGGAAAACATTTCACTGTTCAAAGAACATGTTTTAATGTTCAAAGAGGAAGCAATGCAATAGGTCCCGATTATTTTCGATTTTTTAATTCTCTTTTTGTTTTTCCCTCTAATAATTACCCTAATAAACTTTTGCAACATGTTTTTTTATTCTACTCGATGAGATCTCTCCATTGATACTTTTATTTCTCCCAGATTTACTCGAATCAATCTACAATTTATTTTTCACCACTCTAACCTCAAAATTCGACATTTCTACCCTTTTTTCGGCTCTCGTGGTGAAAAATATCACATCACCTCCGGCGGAAGAGCTCGTCCGAATATAACACTATCTCCCTATTTTTGCACCTTTTGCTCTGTGAGTTATTCTTACCTCTTCATTTATTCACCAATTTTACAGACTTTTCTATTTTTACTTCAAATTTGGCACGCTTCTTTATCTTATGGATTTCAATATATCTATCATTTTTCACTCCTTAATTTTCAATTGTATTAATTCTGCAAATTATTCAATACACCCAATTTTCGATCGCTTTTTCATCAATAAATAATAATCTTACTTCTCTGCTCTTTTAATTTCCTCCTTATTAATTATCCCAATCAATATCTCGTCCACATTATTTTGTTCTACTCGACGAAACCTTTTGATATTTTACATTTTTCTCCCAGAGCTTTTATTCACCCTCCATAAATTAATAAACCTCACGGCATCCAATTGTCTCTAAAGTTTTCACGTTCAATTTTTTACGTTTCGTATGGCACACGATAATTAAAACTCACTTCAACCTACTGACTTGAAATTCTCTAAAAATCTTTAGAACCATTATCCGATTGGGGGATTAGATTTTGAATTCTTAACGTTGAACTAGAACAAACTCTTTTACACCTGTATAGAGGATACAGGTCTACTATGTTTTCACTCTTACACCATCAGTTGACGTGAGAAGAACTTCACAAGTTCTACCCTCGATTATTGATCATGTAAAATGTTTCTACAAAATTTTGAACCATCGGTATATTGTGAATTTATGGGTGATATTATTTTCGTGTGTATAGCTTTCTAAGCACTTATCGTTCATTGATACTTTCTCAAAATATCTTACAGCCTGATGAGATTGACACATAATTTGGATTTTTAAGAGTATTTGAATACCTACACTCCCTCGTCTTTCACGGCTGATTGACGTAATTAGAAACAGGTTTACAATACAGAGGGCGATTTCACGCTTCAAGCCAGTTGATTATATAAACTGATGATTAAAATTATTACCAATCAAAAGATTTTGTCGAGTAGAATAAGAAAACATGTTGCAAATGCTTGTTAGAGTAATTATTAATGCAAAAAATATGAGAAAAGAGTTGAAAAATCAAAAATTAATCAGGACGCGTTACAATACTTTCTCTTTGCGATAACAGAACGCATTTTACACGCCAGAAATATCTGCCATCCCACTTTGGCGCGCAAATTGAGTTCTTAGATGAGAAGGAACTCGATTTTTTGAAAACCTCCACGCTCTGTGGATAAGCGCTTTTTAGACAAAGATTCACACTTCATATTTTAACGCGAACCTTCTTATACTTGCCGAAAAAAATATCTCCAAAGCCTGGAACTGCTAGTATAACCACATGTTAACTGTTGTTTAACAAAAACGGATCTTTGAAAACCTAGTAGAATCTTTTCCGAATCTGGTATTTTTATCGGGTTCCTTGCAGTTTTCTACGTCAATATCTAAATTGAACAAAGATAATGATTCGATTAGAGATCGCAACGTTTTGCAACAACTTTGAAGCGATCCACTCGACGAATCGTGCATTTCGAACGTTTGAAGGTTTCTACTGAGGAATCAAATTTTGAAGTCAGGTGGTCCTGGATTGTTTCCTTATTGTATTCTTCGACGTGATATAGAAGTAAATTATTACGGAAAACAAGCCAGCTTTCCCGTGAGAATGACGAATTTTAGTAATAATGATGACTCAGCAGTATTAATTTTTGAATAGCGATTCAAGAAATTCACAGATAATAATACAACTTAATGAGAGCCTTGAAAATTGCAGCTCAAGACAGGCCACCTCAATACGCAGAGGTTGAAGCACCGCCACCAAAATATCAGCAAATGGATTGCTACATCGGCGAAGAGTTGGTTACGGTACGTGAGTGCAACGAACGCTGCCTGAACTTTCTGAAGGAACGTATGTCCTTTGCTTGCTATGACGAAAATAAGGCTGGGGTTTGTCGTGATCACGTTTGTGATTGCAAATGGTACGAGAAGTGTGATATTTTCATAATGAAGGATCGCAAGAAACTATCGTCGCTCGAAAAGTCATACTACAAGTTGAATGAGAAGAGAAAAATGAGCGTGGCTTCCCAGAAAAGCAAGAGTTCTTCAGGAGGCTCCTCAGAAACTTCTAGCAGTCAACCTAATACGCGCCTCATGTGTGATATCGATACGCCATCTTGTAGCTATGGAACGCAATCTAGTTGCGAGGCCTCAGAATAAGATAGAATGGCATCTAGATTTGATTACTTACAATATCGAGAGTGATTGAATCGCAACACTAAAATCGTTAGAGCCGAGCCAAAGGTTCAATTTAAAAGCTCATTGAATCATTTCAAAATCTAGAGTTTGTAGTCTGAATATGTATGGATGTATAGGCTAACACTATTCAACAAAAATGTCTCGGGTTTTATTCACTTAGCATCTCTCAACGTGGGAAAAGTGAAAAGCGCGTCACTAAGGTGTAGGGTACTATTATCGAATACTCCATAGTTAAACCTATAACTTCTAATTCTCCGCATCAACGGGCCTATGTCAGTCATAAAAATGAGAATTGTTTGACAATGGATGACCCTTCAACCAAAGAAATTCATATTCGGTCACCAACGGAAACTTACATCTCACTCGTATTCGAGAACAAGACGGTGACTTATGACTGCCACGTGGCCAGATTCAATAATAAACTTCAAAATTTCAGTATTAATTGTCGTATTTGAGAAATTTTATTCAGTACAAACTGTGCACCCAGAGTATTTCAATGGTGAAAACCACATTCTAATAACTGAAGATACAAATTGAACCCCTATATTTTTAAGGAAAAAAAACAGGCCTTGCGAAGAATAAAATTATGATCGAGAAAGCTTGGAACATTATCTTAATTCATCTCCACGAAATTCTATATATCCTCTAGTACTCATACAAATGTATTAGAATGTCTCTTCAAGAACTTACAAAGAACGAGCCTCTTTTTTGCAATTTAGAGACAAGCTTGTACTCACGCAATGGGTTTGAGATACAAATTTCATGCGCAACAACGCGCAGTATGACTTTTGAATCCGTAAAGACTCACCACGAATGCACGAAATCTCGGTAACCAAATCTGTTTCTGGAAAACTATTTTATAGTGTTCGGAATATCGTTTTGATTTTTAAAATATCGAGTGAGCTTTACGTTGTACTATCTCTGGTGATCACACATCGGAAAACTACCTTCGTCAGTACACAGATGGACAGTGTGAAAAAATTTTCAAACGGCTCGTGGATAAATTCCGCATTTTGTGGCGAATTAACTCGGTGTTAACAATTCTGTTCCACGTAAGTCGCCATAGTTGTGGCGGTTGTACTTGGATAGGTGACCGTCCATCTGGGTCGACTGTGGCATCTTGTCAGCTGTGTTTGATCGCTTAGTTGCCATTTGCAACTCGACAAACCGAGCGACAAACGACAATGCGAGCGGGAGGTGCGAAATGTTACAATTGCGGTGTTCATGCTGAGGTAAGTGACATGAATACCAGTAAGGGTATCATGATAAATGCTGCCCACCTCTCCGGGACAGGTTTTCTCCTATCAAGAGTTCTCCCTGGTCTTAGGAGCATAACCCCGGGCAAACGCGGAGAGTGTTAGGGATAAGGTTAGGTTAGGGTGAGTGGCAGGATTATGAAAAAAAAAAGACATAATTTTGTTTGTCAAATAGATCCGAGCGCTGCAAGCGTGGCACTTGGGAATCATTGACGCAATTTCAAGTACAAAACCTCTCGTACGCATCTGCTAGGAAATGTTCAGAAGTTCTCGCCCTCAAAATTCCCTATCCAAGGTTCGAATAAAGTCTGGGGATTTTCATTCGATTCTAGTGAAAAATCAGTCGAATCTCTCGACCAGATTAAAAGAGCCTTCACACCCCAATCCTACAACGGATTCCCACACCCTAATTCTCGAGCCCCCCGATTCCATCCAGTAACCCCCTCCTCAAAACCTCATCTCAGTGATCATTCGCTCCAATCGCCGCGGATATCCCCAACTCCATCAGCTACACCAGCATGACATATATCCCCAGAGTCATGATCTTGTACGACCTCGGCACGAACACGGAATATCGGTAGAGTCTCAGCAGCGGTGATAAACTCAAGCGGCCCGGAAAACAACCCAGATCAGAGCGAGAGACAGGGATTTCGGTGGGAAAAAGCAACCAATAAGCTTGGGCGCGCTTCTCTCGCAAAGCCTCGAGCCGTGGCGAACGATTTATGGCCCGGTTGATGCGAATTAAACTAACGCGAGCCTTATGATGCGCGCGACGGTCTAAAAAGATGAGGAGGGTCGTCTCGGGCCACGTGTGCGAATTTTCCGCTTCGCTTTAGCGGCGAATATTGCGGCCTCTGTCATTATTCAGCTCTCCTTTTGGAGGCGTAGCAGCAATTTGAGCATAAGGTATGAATGTACGTGATCACGAGTAGGATTGCTGGACTAGCTCGAGTAAAAATAATGATGATTGGTGAGTGTTTGAGCTGCTTGGGAGAATGAACCCCAGAATTTCGGCATGTTTGAACAGATTGAGATAATCATTGGCTGACGGATGTGCGGCTTTGCAATGCTTCGCAAAACCATACACCGATACGTGTTAGTAAAGCAAGACTGATTTATTGCTACCAAAAGTCTTCAGATATTACAATGATGTTCCAGAATTATACACAATAAGCCGAGCTGGTCTACATGTATATCTTCTCCTGTATTATGTTTGGCCTAATTAAAATATCAATTGGACTGATGAATTCTAACCCAATAAATCAACATGATGAACACCAGCTATTGGAACGGATGATGATTCTTCGCCAGATTGTAAGTTGAAAACTCACAAATTTAGGGTGAAAGGATACCCATCCGCTCAAACTTTATCATTACCTTTCTCGTCGACAGCGTCAAAAATAGTCTTGCTCTAAAGTTAGAAAATTTTCATTCATCAATTTTTGGTTCATCTAATGTCCCCAACAGCTTATTATGATACCGAGAATAACCTATTAGGGGCTCACATCATCCAATAAAAATGATTTGCTGCTTGAACAACCTTAATTATTTAATGCCTGACCGAGTCTAATTCGAAATGCATGTATTTTGAGACACTAAAAGAGACATCTACTTCCATGCTTTGATAACATTACTTTAGAATTGATGGGAAGTCTGCTGCCGTTCTTTTCGCCATAAGCTATCGTTGAACGGCTCTCATGTCATGTAAGTACTGTAAGTATGTTTGATCTTGGAAGGGTGTTAAGAACATCGGTAATAACAAGGGTTGATACCTAGTTCTCTACTTTACCGTTCAGAGTTCACATTCTATTCATGAGCCTGCGCGCGAGTACACAAGCATGTACTCATGAAAAAGATTGCTGAAAGTGTCTGAATCTATGCAGTTCAAGAGTCCGCCCTTCTAAATAAATTGAGATCTCGTCGAAATCTTTTCGAAATACATTTCAATTGTTGAACAATGCAAAATCCAATTAAGATGCTACAAAATGAGATCCCAAAAAAATCTTGAAGAGAATTCGGATGGCAATATTCATATAGAATATCATTGCAGATGATCTTGACCTAAGTCGGATAAAAGTTCAACATTTTCTTTCGCAACTGCAATATTGAAATCGTGCAGTGCGTTCCTCAAGATAAATTTGTGGTATTTTCTAGATCTAATCAATTAAGACATAGCAATAATTGCTATTACGTGATAAAAATATCCGCGAGCAAGAATGCTCCGCTCGCTCAGCTTTGGTGTGTGTCTTTAAATAAGAAGATGGAATGACTAGTCGTTTTCCAAAATGAACTCTGAAATTTAATATATTTCGATACCTTGATGGTATTTTATATGTGTGTACATCTATATAAATATATATTTGATATCTTTCTTCATTGTTGTCAGCTTTCTATAAACGGGTTTTTAATAGATACTTCGTTATAGTCAATGATCATCTCATAAGGACGTGAATATCTTAATTCGACAAAATATTCCTTCGAACTGTTGAAAAGGCTTCCTGAGGCTCCCAAAAAGGCATTGAGGTCTTAGAATTCCATTGAACAGCTGAGAACATGATTTCCCCACATGAGTTCTGGAGAACACATATAGTTCCCGCTAAGAATGGGTTCACTGTCGAAGATGAAGCATGACAAGGGGAAAGATTATGACCTCCGTCCCGTGTAAAAATGAATTCGTGTGGGTCACATAAAAAAATATGGAGGCCACATGTGCGAGGCATGTATCAACTCACATGTGGAAAATGACTCAAATCCATACTCCTGCCATATGTGATTTGAGAGTATGATTCACGTGGTTAGAGTATGGAGCAGAAGAGGTGTGATTGAGATGTGGATTGCGTACTGCACTGCACGCAACATGTAACTCACTTCTGAATCACCCATATGCATTTTTCCGCGAATCAGCCTCCCCTTCAACACGTTATCAAGAACCTTGGAGCCAGGAAGTGACGGGAAAATTTAGATCTACCCAGAATCCTGCGTAAGAATATCTTTATTCGAACGATAAACATCAGACTGAGACGCACTTGGCGAGGCTGACTGTTTGGAATGTACACAGACTATTTTTGAAGTTGAACAAACTTGATGATGAGTTATGAAAACTGGCAACAATGGAACTGTCGCCTCTCAATTTTAGCTATAATTATGCGCCATCTGGTTAGACTACTTCAATGTTGTTCAAATTTCGTCATATACCTGGAAAATGATGTCAAATTTCTTACAATTGCTTGCTCATCATCTCAAGTCAAACCTGACTCACTAGAAAATCTTGAAAAGGTAATAATGACTGATTTCTCTAAGGTAAAAACGAAACGAGACAAAGGAATCAAAGGAGGAAAAGTTCGATCCAATTCAGCCTCGTATTGTAATTTCGGATGGGCTCGATATTTTTGCGACGCTCCGGTGCAGCTAAATGGATAGCTAAAATTGAGAGGCGACAATTCCATTGTTGCCAGTTTTCATAACTCATAATCAAGTTTGTTCAAGTTCAAAACTAGTCTGTGTACATTCCAAACAGTCAGCCTCGCCAAGTTCGGTTCAGTCTCATGTTTATCGTTCAAATGAAGATGTTCTTACGCGGGATTCTGGGTAAAACTAAATTTTCCCGTCACTTCCTGGCTCCAAGGTTCTTGATAAACGTGTTGAGGGGGAGGCTGATTCGCGGAAAAATGTATATGGGTGATTCAGAAGTGAGTTACATGTTGCATACAGTGCAGTACGTAATTCACATCTCAATCGCACCTCTTCTGCTCTACGATCCAACCACATGAATCATACTCCCATATGACATGTGGCAGGAGTGAGGATTTGAGTCATTTTCCACATGTGAGTTGATACATGTCTCGCACATGTGGCCCCCATATTTTTTTATGTGACCCACACGAATTCATTTTTACACTGGGTGTTCAAAACTTCAAAACTCGAGTTGGATTCAAGATATCTCCACAATTCAAAAGTCAAATGAAAGCTCAGCTTAATACGCTCCAGGAAAAAATCTAACGGGCTGTAGAAGACCAAGTTTTTCCCCCAAAAACTCGTTTAGGCTAAAAAAGTGAAGAAAAATCTTGAATTTTGTTGACAATTCGATTTGTTCTGAGCAACATGCCTTTTCGTGCCACATATCACATCGGAATGAATTTTCCTGTATTTTAGAGAATCTGAGCTAACAAATGTGCTTTTTTTTTTTTTTTATTGAAGCAATTTGAAGCCCTGTTGGGCTTATAAAGCTAACATGAAACAAGCATCAGAATATGAATATATATATATATAAATATTATAACCTAAATGACTTATATATATAAATCACACTTTTCGAAAAACTGACACACATAGATACATGCTGTTATGTGAGGTTCTA
>JAPYYZ010008716.1:0-11335 GCA_030522705.1 Eretmocerus eremicus
TGCGATAAACTTGTTTATCGCACGTGTTCGCGAAAGGAACGCGTTCCCGCACCACGTGGTATAATGTATTTTATCGCTAGCCCCCCTCGCAAACGCGTACTTACGTGTGACGCAGTTCGAGCATCGCACGTAAAGACGCGTTTTCGAGGGGGGCTGCGATAAAATGATATAGGTACCGAGCAGAAATTTTCATATTGTCCATAAGGGACCTCGAAGAGGCTGGCACGTGGGGCCCTTGGTATCTCGCTTGGTGGGGAATGGGGTGCCTACCATTCGGGAGCCCCGATGAGCGTGCCCTGCATTAGAGGGTCACGACGTAGTAATGATAACTTAAATTCGAATTCGAATGTCAACATGAAACATTTAGCTTACGGTTCCTGAGAGGTGCAGAATGAATGAATTGAATGTCTCGTATAAGAGTTCCAGGTGATTTGAACATCCTATTTGATTGTAAGAGACAGTTTCTCAACACATTCTCCATAATCGTTTTCAAAGCCACTAGTGAATTTAAAATCGAGAGCTGAGGCAGATTCCACAAAACTCATAAAACTTACTTCACAATTAATAACAAATTCAGCACTCAGCCTGTTTCACGATGTAACAGTTTTCTTCCCTGGCCTTTTTGAACCGAATGACTGTTATGCCCCACACTTGATATTTCGTTCTCGATTTCGTTGATGCAATTTTCTTCGAAATGTGGGATGCGTCAGAGCGGGGAAAACTGACGATATCAAGAGTGCGCACGACGAGTCGAATTTGGCTAAGAACCTGGGAATTCCCCTCGAAAAGATGATATCTCAAGCCGCAGAATCAACAACGCTCACGTGTCTTCGGACTACATAATATAGCTGCTACATTAGCATTGTCAGTTTGTGTAAACGTATGAAAAATCTTACTAATGGGGTTATACTAACTAACAATAAGATGTTTCGATAGAAGAGCTCAGTATCGTTTCAGTGTCGGATTTTGCGGTTCTGAATATCAACTGTTTCGGGCTCAGGGAAGATTTTGTTCAGTTCAGTTTCAGCCAAAACTGGAACCCGCAGGCCGGACACGGGTCCCACCGGTGCGGGATCCCTCGATTTTCCTGATTTACAGTGAGTCCCGTGTCGGTTAGACCCGAGTTTCATTGACTTTTAGCGAGCGTACAACAACGCGAACACATCCGATGGGTTATCTTGCAATCTTACCCGTTCAGTTATGATATCGGAATCTTGATTTACTCAAAGTGTTATTTTGAAACCTACAAAATAAGCCCAGATACGTCTAATTAAAACGACGCAAGGCTGAGCAATCTCAGGCTCAGGGGGGGACGATTTTGCAAACTTGTTCGAAAGAACTCGTGTTTTCCCTTGCTCAATTTTCCTCATCACTCCAAATTTTAACTAAATCCCGTGAACGAACAGTATATGTAAAATTGCAGAATCAGCTAGGTGTAAGCTGAGATCATTCTGTTTTGATGTAATAGAGTCAAACCGGTACGTACAAACGGAACTTGGCGTATTCTGTCAGAAAATATACAGATCGAACAATCTTCGGTCGAGTTGATGATATTTTTATTTGAATAGAATCTGCGGTCCAATTCCCAACTTTCACGACCAAAATGACACTCTTCTATTTTCCAATAACCCTTGATGATACATCTCTAAACTGGACCCTCAAAAATATATGGGTGCCACATGTAAGTACATGTCAAACTAGCCATCCAGAACATGACGAGGTTCGATCATTTTAGGTGGATGAATGCACATTTTTATTCTCTCGCAATCTTGGCCGGCATCCCTCTTTTCGCCTTCGCAGTGAACGTATTAACAAATTCCGTTGAAAAGACGAAGAGAAAAGTTCTCAATGTGGAACAAGAAAACTTTCTTGTTTTGCGGAGCCCCGCCGCACGGTTCACAGGAAAAAATGTTGTAACGGAGATTTTGATGACGATCGCGCTGATCGCGTGAAAGTAAAGCACTGCATGGTTTTTCCCGGTTCCACATGCTCTCCTATATAGTTCCGATTTCAATGAATGATTGCTGCAGTCGAATTTATTGGCTCCCGATCGAAGCACTGCTCGAAGCACTGTTCTCACCGGGGTTCTCACATTCCGCTTGTATATATCACATCTATCTTCACTGATGCGATAGTACCAAAAGTCGAGATTATTACGGCCACAAGCACTGGACTATTTGCAAAAGGTCGGTAACTATAAGGACTAAGGATTCGCGTTGGGAACCTCTCAGAGCACGCCAGTTGGAGCATCCGGCGGAAGGCGTCACAGACTCCGAAAGGTTTCGGTCGAAGCTCAAGACTGGTTCCCCATACCAGGAGGCAACGCGGGTAAGGGTGACGGACTCGGGAAGGTTTCTAGTTGTGATTCTATACATCAATAATTGATACGCCAATATGTGCTGAGTCGTCAGAATACCTCGTAGCAACTTTTTTAATTGATTGCGGAAAAGATGAAAGAATGATAAGCAATATTTGTCGTCATGTTTAGTTGAAGAAGGGGTACGTGGAGCGTCGAGTCTAGATTATGTGCTGAGTAGCTCTAAAAGAAAAGAATGACATACGATGGAATTTCTCGATGAAAGCACTGCAGGCCGAGTGCCAGAGCTCGCACAACTTTACTGCAAAGCTATCTCTTACAAAGCAGAATTTTCAATATTTTATTTTGTGTAACGAAGACAAGACCGTATCTTGCGAGAAGAGGAACAGTTGAAGACTCAATTTTATCGTTATCGTTTCTTAATTTCCAAGATGGCGTTTAGTTTCTTTCGATCCACTAAAGACATCTGGCGCTATTTAAATCGTGAATAAACCACTTGCTGAGCAAAATTTACTGAATTAAAGAGCTTCTATGTATAATGTATATAATAGAAGCCAGGGCGGCCCAGTGGATAAGGTCCTGGCCTATATAGCAGAAGGTCCATGTTTCGAATGCCAACACCGTGAGTTTTCACAGAAAAAAAACAAACAAAAAATTGAAAAGCATCAAGGTACATACAGTTACGGTGGTTCACGCGGTAAGAGAGACAGACGCCAAAGAGTATTTTAGAAATTGAATATCTCTTGAGTGAAAGCACCAACCTAGATGAAACTTGACATAAATGCTCTCAAGACCCTAAACTTTGTGAATAATTCATCTTTCAAATCTTTGCTCCGTTTATTTATTGATGCGATTATTGTAAACTGAGATATCTCCGAAACCAGATTGACGATCTTCATATCAGTACGAATTTTTTCAGATTTTTCTATTGTTCTGGTTTTTGTGATATTTAAGGCAGAGGCTGAAATCCCTATCTTCCCCGTGTAAATTGCCAAAACTTGGAGGATTAATATCTCGGAATCTATAGGTTGAAGATTGGTCGTGAATGAGAATCTGGATCATCCTGCGATAGAATCTACCGAAATATATTCTATAGGTTGAAGACCCTCCTGAAATTTTGATATCTTTTTCAAACCCATGAGATCTCCCATGCAGTATGCAAAATTCCAGCAATTTCTATTGTTAGGAAAAACATCGCCTAAACCACCTTAATTGTTCACGGTCAATTTAACACGGTGTAAAAGTGAAGCGGTAGGGGGGGGGGGCGACTACCCCGTGAGAAAAGTGCTGGGAAGTCTTTTATTCATGCCTCATGAACGATAAAAAACTATACACAATATAATATCATGTAAACGTTTAGAACGAACGCTAATCAATTTTCCCTCAATCCTTATCATAGACATCAAATCTGGAAAAATTTACTAAGAATCTCATTTAGTATTGCTGTATCTCTCGTGTAAGTTGTATTTAAATCGAAAAAGGCATTTCGGTTAGTTTTGAAGAGCTCAAGTTTTGCGAAGACCAAAATTGTAGTTTGACCAGCGGAATTGTCAACAAAGCATTGCGTGAGCCGTGCGATTCAGTCAAAATATTTGAAAAGCTGATTGATCGTCATCTTGTGGCTGGCCGTCGAATTCGAACTGATGGAATGTCTTTCAGATCTGGTGGAAGTCAGCCTGGGGCAGGCGGCCGCGTGCCCGTGCGACATCGGACGGAGTGTCCCGCGGAAGAGCAGCATGGAGAACTACACGTCGTCGGAGAGCGGCTCGAGCGACTCGGAGTCGGGCCAGCCGGAGCAGCAGCGACGCCGCCAGGGCGCGACGCTCGACCTGTCGGGGCTGCGGCTGGAGCCGGGCGCGCTGCGCTCGCGCCTCGACGCCGCGGAGCCGGCTGACCAGGTGCTGCACCTGCTGCTGGGCGACAACAGGCTCGCGGCCGGCCCGGGCGAGTGGACCTCGTCGCTGGCGCGCTTCGCCGGCCTCGCGAGCCTCGACGTGTCGGGCTGCGGCCTGGCCGGGCTGCCCGACGCGCTCACCGAGCTATCCACCCTGCTCAGCCTGTCGGCGAGGAACAACCAGCTGAGCAACGAGTCGCTGCCCAAGAGCCTCGAGGGCCTGGTCGCGCTGCGCGAGCTCAACCTCAGCGGCAACAGGCTCACCGAGTTCCCCGAGCAGGCGCTCGAGCTGCCCGCGCTCAGGTACCTCTACCTCGGCGGCAACCTCATCGGCCGCGTCACCAAGGACGTGTGGAAGTCGCAGCGGTGAGTCCGGCTGCCGAGCGCGCCTGAGCCTCGTGCCAATACTATCTTCTTTTCCGGCGAATCCGTCGACGCCAAGTTTATACATGGACGGCTCCATTCCAAAACGCAACGAACGTTATTTGGACTTTTTGAAAATTGTTCCGACTGTTGTATTCTGTTCAGAGATGACCGTTCGGTAAAATTCCCTCAAAAATTTGTAATTGAGTAGGTCTTCCATGAGATGCCATAACATTTTTTCGAATATATTATTACTGCTCTCGTCATTCTTTTAGAAATCAACTGGATTTTTCAAAAATCGAAATGACTTTTGTTCCGTTTTGGAATGGAGCTGTCCAAACATATCCGCGAGCGCGCCTTTTGCAAATCTATCTTTCGTCCACCATTATACTTGTGTAGCCGGTCTCTATACGTATTCAGTTCAAAATGTAACTATTCTCGAGATTGGGTTAGAGCGATCTATCAAACTTGCTATGAATGAAAACTTCACCAAGTCAACATGAACTCGAAGGATAAGGATCAGCTCGTGAATCCAGTATACGAAATAATGCCGTGAACTAGGATTAATTGCTCCTGAAGGCAACCGATGAAATGGGTTTTGATTTTTCGTCCTACGGAGACGTGGGCAGGTCCCCATAAGGCACTCCCACAAAGGTCAAAAAAGGCGACGTGACCAGGGAACGTGCCCAAGGTACGTGCTTGGAGACGTGCTTAAGGAAATGCATATTTTCAGTAAGGCTGCGATCAACTAGGAACATGCATGTAAAGAAAATCACATCTATCTGCATAAGTTATCTGCAATAAGTGCTTCATTTACATATTCCAAAAATACCAATTTTGTGGTAGTTGACCTTCTCTGGGTATAAAACCATGCAACAACATTTAAAATCATGTATGCAAAGTCACAAATATGTGCTGGCTGAAAAACCACAAATATATTGAATCTCTTATTTCACAAACTCGGTGGATTTGCTCATTAGGCAACCCTTAATTGGGAGGAAGAAAAGCGTGTATCGTAGTTATATATTTGGAGTCGTAGATCGACCCAACTTACGCCGGGTCACCAAAAAATTTGTCGTTAGACTCATCAAGTGTTCCCCTCCACGGAAATCTTTAGTAAAAGGCGAAAGATTTGTGCGTGTTATGAAGGGTAACCAGAGTAACGTGGTGGGGCTGGTGCGAGATTCTTCTGTGCGAAACAAAACTAACTCTCTTGCGTTCATGGAGCGTTGCAGCCATCTAGCGAACGTGACGCTATTCACAACCCTTAAGGCGCGCACATTTAAAGACTACCGTATCAATCTCATTCTCAGGATACTCCTTTCCTCTCCATGAGATGATATCCCATCATAGAATAGTCATGGTGTAAAATGAAAACGGAAACAAACAATAATGACAAGAGCGGGAAAAGATATTTTGAAAGTAAATTCAGTAGAAGATGCGAGGGGTGTTTGTCGCTAGCATGAGAAGGGTCGGCAACTGCAAAAAATTCGATTTTGAGATTCTATAACGAATTGATAGAATTACAAATTATCTCCAATATCATCCATACTTGGATGAGAAACATGTGTACTGATTCATTTGGAAAGTCAATCATGTTCCCATAAGCAAAAATGCTGTAAGTGGTAATTTCGCGTTAAAGTCGCGAGTCCTTGGTTAAGTGTGTTTCCCTCATAGCAACGCTACTGACTTTTTTTTGGTAATCAAAGCAAAAAGATGCGCGTGTCCGATGGATCTTCCAGTTTACACTTAGGAAAGACTCGTATCCCTTGAAAAATGATCCCCCTCGAATTATTCCATGCACAAAATTCCCGTACATCGTGTATTTGCTCATTTTCGTGGGAGTTTCGTCTTTATCGCTGCAATTTCGACTCATTTTCCCATGAGATAAAAGGACGTAATTGACTTTTTCCTATTAATTAATGTAATTTTGATCAAATTTCTCGGCGTCAGTTAACGAGGGAATGAGAATGCTTTCAGAATCATATTTTTTCATGTTGATAACTTAGCAAAGGCTGAAAACTTTCCAGAGCCGGTTTTGAAAAAGTGACTATCTGCACTTACAGACAGTCCTTCAACCAACCTTGGAATTTTGTGACCGTGTTTCATTTACATTATCATTAATAATTATCGTTCTATGCATGCCATCACATGCTCACAGTCGAGTTCCTGGGGCCATGATGACAGTTGTATTCGCCCTCTGCTGGCAGATGCGTCGAAACTCGAATAAATGACCTGGGGTCACCGCGATACTGTTTGCAGACATGAAAATCTAAAAATGACAATACCGCGACAAAAGCAGCTTTGGAACATTGATTAAGAGTCCAGGAGAGTTCTTATAATACAAAGTTCATAATTATAATAAAAATGGTTAATAAGATGGAGTTATCTCTGATTATATGATCTTCGTGCAAAATTTGAGATTAACTCTTCTGACCGCTGATCTCGTGGATAATTTCATCCCCCGAACTCTTGTAATGGTTGTAGACATTTTTAAGGGATTCGATGCTCTGACGCAGGAGGTTTTGTGAAGATTGTCATTACTCAACTTCAATATCTGCGAACACTATCGGTTATCGGAATTTGCTTGCAGTTTTTGGAGAAGCGGAGAGCGTGAAATATAACAGTAGGGTCCAACTGCAGTTGACGTACCTTTTCTGCTTACTACTTTGGTTTCTGCTGAAAAGAAGATGAGTTTTAAAAATTCGAATAAGAAATAATGTTTCACAAATAAGAACAATAATGTTCCTAATTATTTTTTATTGAAACATAATGTACCTCTTTCCGAGGTTGTTTTGCGAGACCCACACTTTTAGGTGTGGGTACCGAACCATCGAAGCCATCGAAAAGACACTTGGGAAAATTCACAGTGATGCCGGCCGGGATTCGAACCCTTACCATCTGCGTTGAAGGCCAGGACTTTATCCAATGGGCCGCGATGGCTTCTATGTTTCTAATTTCGATGCAGATTAAATTTTCTTCTGGTCGAAAAATAAATAAAAGCATAAACCGTCCACATCTTATAAATTTGAAACTTGATACACAAAGAGGTGAGATTACGAATTTTTATAAATAATGACGATTGAATTAAATTGTCGAATTTGTGGTGGACAGCCGTGAAATTGTAATGGTCAATATTCAGGAAATTCATATTTCAATAATATCTATTGAAGTTTCATATCACAGCACTCGAATCTAATAGATAATTTTTTCTGTGCAGTTTACAAATCCTGTCTTTGGGAAGCAATAGACTGACTGAGGTGCCGTCTACGCTGGGTCGGCTGACATCTCTGCAAGCCCTGGTGCTATGTGATAACGAACTCGAAAGTCTTCCGAATTCGATTGCAAACTTGAAGAACTTGAAATCTTTACTTCTGCATAAGAACCGCCTTCGGACCCTTCCTACCGAAATTATAACACTTCAATGCCTAACAGAGGTAAATATCAATGAGGCTTGTGGGTAATGTCCTCCTATGATATAACTATTGTATTGATACATATTTATTCATTCAACAGCTATCTCTGAGGGACAATCCGCTCGTTGTGAGATTTGTATCGGACATGACGCACGATCCCCCGAAACTTCTAGAGTTGGCGGCCCGCGTAGTCAAGGCTAATGAAATCCCATACAAAGAGGAGAACCTGCCAAGGAACTTGATCGAGTATCTGAACAGTGGTCATCGATGCGTTAATCCGTTATGCAAAGGTAAGTTGATAAAGAATGCACAAATCACCACAGAGGAGAGTGGGTCGATATTGAACAGAACAAACAAAAAACAATATTGGGTAGTTTTTGAGTTTTTGATCCATCTTGATACTCGAGTCGACGCTTGTTTTGGGTTCTTAAAATGTACTTCGGGAGTGAATACAGAATAGTACCTCCATTATACAACTAGGGAATGAAAGAGGGTCAGACCCTTGCGGGCGATATAAGAACCCGAGAGAAGGTGGTTCTTTTAACTCCCAGTTGCATATTATGTTTTTTACCAAGAAGGAACGAAAATGCGTGTCACTCCCGTTTCACGGGGCAGGCGTAAAACACGTATTTTTGTCTCACTGTGGTGAAAAAATCCAAAGTCGTATCACCGCAGATTCAATAATTTTTCTTTTGGAGATTGAAATAAAGTAATTGTCCAACATCATCTCACAAGCTGGGGCAATATTAGACATATCATGTAAAATGGAGTCAATGTGAGCACGCCACACGTCGTGCGAGGTTTTTCGTCATTTAAAAAAAAGTCAAGAAGATGAGATGACACTTGAAAGCTATTGGATTGACTTAAACTCGAGCTTGAATTGTTTTGACGGTACGATCAAAGAGGAGGTATTTTTACGAGGAATTTTCAAAATCTTCGAATCCGGGTCTCGCTTCACTTTTCGTGTATCAAAGATGACAACGACACAAAAATGATAACGATCTGGCCCCAATATAATAAATTTTAATCCACAGTAGCTAAAAATCTTCGTCTTCTGAAATTATTTCTGAATGTCAGAGTTACAATCCGGATACTGCACAGTTTTAGCGACTATTTGTATTTTTGCATTCGCAAAACATCGCACGAGCGGTCAAAAATTGTCGTAACAATTAAGCTGTTTGAGGCTGTTAGAATATTATCTTGATGAAGTTATCAGCTCAGAAAGATGTGTCTGTAGTAATGAATAAACAATGTAGAAGGGACGACAAGGAACATGTAGAAAAAAGATATAGCGACTGTCCAATATCGCTCCTCTCTCCCCTGTCAATGTTCCTACTATTAACGATAGGCCAACTCAGGAAAGTCGGTTCATTTAATATTCTTTTCAATTGAAATAGCTTACCGAAGTTGACTTGGCATTGATTATTTGATAATAAATATGAGAACAGCAGCAATGCTGAAAACAATGATTTCTCAGACGACTCTTGACTTATGCAAGGCCAAGTATAGACATATATACTGGCAAACTGTGAATTAGAACATAAATATTGTGATTGAAGAGTAATAGACGGTCCTCTACGTATAGAATTCAAGCTGACTAGGGGAATGAGGATAAATTTCCGATAACAATCAACACTATTGCTGCATTAGTGTGCCGGCACATTCTGTTCAGAGTGCACGATTATTGTCCGTTCATACAACTGATAATCTTAAGGGGTGGTAAATATGTTGAGTTTCGAGTTTCGGCACACCGGTCGGTCCCATCGCACTGAACGTGTCAAATAATGTTTCCTCAAGTCTTTCATTTTTTATATTCTTCTCTCGTGCATTTTATGGCACATGACGAATATTCAGAGCCAAACGGAATGATTTTACAGAATGAGAAGTACGGAAGACTGGTTGTGAAACTGTCATCGTGGTATGCATATGAGAACGTCCGGTAGCGTGTCGAGAGTTCTCGGGACTCGGCAAACCCTGAACTTGACCGATGATTTTCCAAGGAGCTCAATCGAAAAACAACGTAATCTTTGACTTTGACATTGGCCATCTAGTCGAAGGTGAAAAGCCAAATGATGCCAGCTCACGCTCGAATTTGCTTGGCGGGAATGACACGTTTTGGCCAAAATTGGATGAAATTGTCGCGTCTCACGACTTTGTGAATGTAGCGGCTGCGAGGCGCTGAATGGCGAGTCGATTCGCCACATCGCGCAAATCGTGCCCGCACATCCGCATTCGTTGCTGGAAGGCTTGAATTTTGTTAATTGAGTCACGTGGCGCCGTGCATCAGCGCAATACTGTCAATTCATTCGGCGCGTCATGGCGGCGTGCTCATTCGAATGACGCAAAAGCAGCAGTTGGTCGCGGCAGAAATTGCGATGGATGAATCGAGTTTTACTAAAAGTGCGACAGCATGGATTACATTTCTTCGCGTTCGCAGGTGTGTTCTTCGACAACAGAGTGGAGCACGTTAAATTCGTGGACTTTTGCGGCAAGTACAGGCTACCGCTGCTGCAGTACCTGTGCAGCAGCAGGTGCATAGATCCTCGCGACGCCGACGACGAGCCGGTGAGTCGAGCCATGATTCGCAAGGTCCTCCTCGGCTGACCCCATCGGCGAGCTCGTCCTCGCGCTGTGCCGCTGTTATCCTTCGACGCCTCGACAAGTGCGACAGTGAGGAAATTGCGCTCATCTCGATCGTATCAACAGCTTGGACGGAGCCTCAAACTATGGTCGCCTCGTCAGTACTGGATGCGCACCTTCGCCATAAAAATTGTGTCTGGAAGAAGCCGAAATAGCTGCTCCCTAAGTTGTGACAGAATGCTGCGAACCGCGCAGCATTCGCCACATCGTCAAGGGAAAGAACGAGAGAACTTACAAACTTACGACGAATAATTTTAAAAAGTGACTTCTACGCTCACTTTTTAACCATATTGTTCAGCATCGAACAGGAAAACTTTAACGAACGGCTTGGTTAAATAATCTCGTAAAATCTTCCTGGCTATGTAAATAGTTGGTCATATATGGATCGTATCGCCAATAGACTAATTATTAGTTTTTTCGAGAGCGATTGAGCACAGTTTGTTGCAAGAAGGAAAGCCAGGCCATATCATTGTCGAGGGCAAGCACATGTCATTAACTAAACACCAACTTCAGAGATATTTATGTATATTTACATTTACACGTTGTATGTACATACTTATGTACACGATTATACCACTTCGATTCTGTTATTTAAGTAATAGTAGTTTATATGGCGTGGTGCGGGAACGCGTTTTTTTCGCGAACGAGTGCGATAAACTTGTTTATCGCACGTGTTCGCGAAAGGAACACGTTCCCGCACCACGT
>JAPYYZ010008723.1:0-10195 GCA_030522705.1 Eretmocerus eremicus
AGTTATGGACAATTCAATCGCCACTTCATCTAAAATGTTCCAAAGTGACTTTAGACTTCCTTGAAAAACTAAACTTGAGTAATTTTTTTTCCTCATGAAAAAGAAAAAACTCGGAAGTATATAACCGATCTCAAGTACTACTCGATTCTTATTAGACCTCGAACGAGTCTCACAATATAATTTTTTTCCAGTTTTCTCGACGTATGTATAGAAGATTAACGGTTATTTATCATAGCTCACCTTTTCATTCATTTTCGAAGTTCCCTGCTTCCTTCTGTCGAGTTACGGGAGAACTTTTTCAGAGGATAGACACCAATGATAACATTCATTCTAAGTATTTCGAACTCTGCTTAGGCGTCAGAAAATTCCGGAAGTTCTGAGTGAAAAATATATCTCATGAGTATACCTAGGTCCTCCTACTATTCTTCCGATTACCTTATGAGGAAGGAGCACAAATGCGTTCTTTTTTCGATGATTCAAATTTCTTATCACTCAAAGTTGATCACGATTAAAAAATTGATGATGGTTGTGTGATTTATTTTGCTAATTCTTCGTTCTTTGTTACAGCTCTTCAGTAACGAAAGTCTTGCTGTCAGGATGGTTGATCAATTGAAACTACTACATGTCATGGTGATCAGTTTGAAATATATGATGAGCAAAATTTTAATTCAAAATACTCTCCACGGTAAGACCACCTTGCATCGTCATATTTTACTTTCTAGTCTCGAATTGGAGATTTCTGCTTTTGCACAAAAATCCACGCAACCCTTTGTAAATTTACGAATCATCAATTTTCCAGATCCAGATAAGAATTTCCACTATGTAGTGGACTGTGGACGGCAAGTTATGAAAGAACATTGTTACTGGCCTCTTGTCTCAGATCTGAATAATGTTCTGTCCCATAAACCAGTAGCTCAAAGGTTTATGAGTGATGATACCCTTTTGGAAATGTGGTTTGACTTCCTGTCTATGTTTCAAGGTAGGACATCACACTTCTTACAAAGCGTTTTTTCAGCATATTGCAATTTAAGCGCCAACCTCAATTCTGTCTCCATTTAGAAATTGGCGCTTAGTCGCCGTGAGTCTAAAATGTAGAATATTCACCTTGGCTGTCAAGCCCCTTTGGCATATGAGGAATATACTTTTCCCTCGGCGAAGTGCCAGAATTTGATTTTGTGTACAAATGTGTACACAAATCCTAATTCTCAAAAAAAAAAGTTTTTCGTTTCCTCTAGATTTTACGTGGTCAATCTCCGTCAACTTTTTATGATTTTTTTCAGGAATGAACGTCAATCAGCGGGAATTGAATGAGCATGTTGAATTTGAGCCCAATACATATTATGCTGCATTCAGCGCAGAACTTGAATCAAGTGCTTACCCAATGTGGGCTCTCGTTTCGCACCTCAGAGGACCAGACAGCGCTACGCTCAGTCGCCGTGTTTTAAACTTTTGTCTCAACGCTTTGCAAGATTGGTTGGATGCTGTCAACTTTACTCATCCGAGTGTGGTAAGTTCTGTCATCACGTAATTATAATTAAATGTGAGGTGGGAAATCATTTAGTAATATCCCCGTGATCAATAAAAGATAATTTGAAGAATTTTATAATGTAAACAAAGCATAGTAGAATGAGATATTTTGCGCCTCGCGTTTCAATGACTGTCTTATACTTGATCGTAGACCCCAATTTTACGAAAAAATTAATCTCTGGTTTAGTTTGAAAATTGAAGATGACGAGTCTTCCGATTAAGCTGGCACATATTCAGAGTTATTGTACGTCATTAATGTAAAATCTTACCAATACTTCAATGCTTCCTTGCCATTTTCAAAAAGTCAGTTCAACCATGGTGAAATGAATATAATGATATTTAATGCCATGGTATTTTTGCTTATTTTCGGAGCTTCATTTCTTTGCTCCGTGGGAAAACAAGAGCTATATTAGAAACTCTTTTCAAATCGATTCTCAGTGCAAGAGAGTATTTTCATAATCCAAGTGTGAGAGGTGCGGCAGAGTTGGTGATTCTCGCGTCATTTTCTGAATTCTCTCACTGTTTCAGTCATTGATTGTATGATCTAATTTTTCGCGACGTTTTTTCATTTCTCTTAAATTTTTTCGTGAGTAAAAAATTCCCCGCCTAAAAACATACAAAACATTCTAAACAACTCTAGCAAAAATCTGTGCTCTTACTCGCACTTTTTCTAACACCGGCGTGTCTTTTTTCACACACGTTTCGTCATTCCTTGCGTGCATTTCGACATTTATCGTACTTGAGTACGATAAATGTCGAAATGCAATTGTGAAACATTTCTTACTCTGTTGAAAAACGTTCCATTAGTGCAAGAAGAAATATCTTACTAGTGTAAGAAATGAAACACCAACGGGAGAAATAGTGTGATCCTGCGAGAAAAGATTCTCCGCCATCGTTGCTCAAAATCCATGCTCGCTTATGATCGCATTTCCTGTCATTTGCATCTATAAATTGATTTGAAATCGTATGAAGTTTGGAAATAACATTGCGATCAATGAATCAGCTGATCAATCTCCATATCTTAATTTTGTCCGTGAGCGGAACTTGGCCCATCAACACCCAAGAGACGGCAAATCTTTGTTCACTCTGATACGTGTTTTCAGCGTGATTATCTATCAGGATTGCATTCAAACAAATTGCTTATATTATTCTTCGGCGTGTCCTTTCGATTACGGTAGTCAGAAATGTAACCGTTTGACTATAGAGAAAGACGTCATGTCTCTTTGACATAGGGAAATACATGAAAATTGGAAGAAATTGTTTTTTGGATCTCTTTTTTAATCAAGCAAGGGTGCAAATCTACTTCCAGCTCTATGTAAAGGTTCACAAAATGGTTGTAGTCCGAACAAAAATTTTTTGTAATTGAGTCCATCAGAGTGAATTCGGTCTAAATGGCTTAAAAACGCCGAAAAGCACCAAGATATGGGGAAAAATTAAACTGACACACTCTCTGGGTATATATTCTCGCTATATGAGATGTTCTTGGCCTCTTTGAGGGTTCTAACTCAATTTTGACGAATATATTGACATGACATCTCCTTTATTATAGAGTGACAGTCTCCAAGTATCTTTCCATCTCCCGCTGCATCGATACTTCGCAGTGTTTTTGTGCCAAGCAGTGCGGCAGCAGAGTGCCACGTTGAACGAACTACTGCCTCCTACAGACATGCTCCACCTTCTGATGATGCACCCTCTACGCGTTCAGGTAAGACAAAGACATCTATTCGCTTTCAGTTAGCTTTCTGAAAATTTGAGATACTCCTCTCAGATATTCGAGATAACTGTGCTATTATATTTGCATCAAAAGGCGGTAGAGAAATATTTGCGACGAAACCTTCACTCTAGTCTTAGCAAGTGTGCGCGAATGATACCATTTTATCCGTCTTCAAGAAATCAGCGAAACTTGCAAAACAAAGTAGATTTTGAAAAAGCTCGGCATACCATGATAGTTGTGATTCGTATATAACAAGTTCGTTGAAATTGTTGCATCTGAGAAATAGACTATTGCTCAAATATAATTTACTCACATCTTAGTAATCGAACTCGGATTAGTCAGATCAACACGAACAATCGTTCTCCAGCATGCATTTTTGATTATTTTTATCGATTTGTATCACGCGTAAGTTGAAAATGTTGAAAGGTATTCGTCATCTCGATTTTGTCGGGGGGTCAACCGAATCGTCACACGCATGTTCTATTACAAAAAATTTATTTACGTATTACAAATGAAACGCTTACATTGTTTCTGCTCAACTAAAGTGGCACTGCGCGTACATACTTATTGTTTCATTTTGTAAATTAAAATCACAGTATACGCAAAATCACTCGCTGCAGAAACGTAAATCTCGTCTTACATCTAGGTCATACGCACAAGCAAGTGCTTTGAAACAGGTGAACTTCAAAATTAGAAAAGAAACGTACGACTCAACTCATCGTACACGAATTTTGTTCCGAAAATCTCTGTAGTCACTAATACACTTACAACACTATACATCGATTACAAATTCAGAAAATGCAACGAGACAGCTAGCGTCTGTCTCTCACTCTCTCTCATTGCGAACAAAACTGAGATTCTTGGCTAGAAGGCCAACGATGTCGTGCACGCCTATTCTTCTCGAGTATTCCTATACAATTATTTGAAATTTGCGAGCACCGCTTAACGTCATCATCGAAGTATTCTTTGGATCGGCGATCGCGAAGACTTGCGCTTCGTCGTCGTCTTCGCTGTGTTTTGAATCGGCTTACAAGGCATCGACGTCGTTGCTCATGCCGATGATCGGTGGCGCCGGTGGCAGATCCGACTTGAGCTGCGGCTCGATGTTGTACGTGATGAGCTTTAGCGCAAGGAAGCCACCGAAACCGTCGCGGCCCTTGTGGAAGATACCCGCGCCGGAGATAGGCATTGGCGGGCGCGGCTCAACGGGTTGCGTGTCGATGAACGGCACCGTTGTCTGCGCTGCGTCTTTCACTGCGTCCGTCGGTTCGAAATTCATAAATTGGTTGCTCTTGGAGTCCGGCACAGCCTGCACGGTCGAGCGCGTCGGGATGTCTGGCTTGTTCAGCTTGAACTCGGTCCTACAAAACGGAGAAATGTGTTATCATTTACTTCTTGTACGTGGAAAGTTTCTTTTCTCAATTCTAAGGTCATCCATCAAATAAGCTCATGATGTCAACATTATCGAAAATAAAAGTTGATTTGGTTTACTCACCAACAAGAATTGTTTACATTCATCAAACAGATTAGATTCGGATGATGACTTTAGAATATCAACTTGATTAATTGTTGACTTCCAGCACAATTTTGAATACTCATTCAGACACATTCGAAAAATTCGTTTGAATCGATACGAGAAGTAACGGAACCTACTCTCTCTCTCTCTCTTTGTAATATTGCTACAAATGAATTCCAAATCAGGCAAATTGAGAATTCCAATCAATTCTTCATCCCGCCAATTATTTCGACTATCGAAAGAGGCACAAAGAGGTGAACTTACCTCCTGCCAAGCTGCCGTTTTTCACCGTCGAGGTCGTAGGACGCCTCGCTGGCGTCCGTCGCGTCGTGCGAGTGCCACATGCTGCGCTCCTTCATGAGCGCTCCCGTGGTAAAGTTGAACGGAGTCATCTGTATCTCAAGATTGAGATGGGTGCCGATCACCCTGAACCTCAGACCGGTCAGCAGATGATCGGCCGGCGCGTCGAGGTCGTCCAGATCCACGGCCCTCCGCTCCCACGCGACGACGTGGTAGTCCACTCCCGACTTCACGCCCGAGCTGTATATCGTGTAGTTGTCGATGTTCTTCCACGAGACGCTCGTCGGCTCGATGAAGCCACGCGGCAGCAGCTTGCCCTCCTGTATCTGGATGTGGACTATCTTGTTCTCCTTCTTCAGTCTCACTCCCGTCACGACTCTGTATTTGCGAGAAGTTACAGGATGAGCGATTCGAAAATCTTCATAATCGTGCATTCGTGCAGGTGTTACGAACTCACTTGTTTTTGTCGACGTCAGAGGTGACCGGTCGCAGGTTGAAATAGCGCTCGGATTCCGCGGTGTGGTCGTCGCAGTAGCACAGACAGTAGCTGCAGTGCCAGAACAGCCAACGCCACCAGCTGTCCACCTTGGTCGTGCCTCTCTTGCAACTGCCCTGCTTCTGCCCGTACACCTGGCCGTCCTCGTACTCTATGTACTCGTACCTCCGATCGCTGCCTCTGTCCTGTAGCATATTCGATTCAAGTTTTGAATTTGCCGCCTCGAATATTGTAGCTCCTCGTTGGGATTGTCAAAAGTGTTTTTTGGTAAACTCACGGCGGGGCAGACCCACATGTCCGAGTCGACGTAGCGGCAGTTGATGAGCTTTCCATTGCATCGACGCTGACTTCCGCAGTACTTGTTCTTGAAGCAGCTGTGCTGCTTGGAGAGGGTGTAGAAGGCGCAGTTCTCCCTGCACGTGCCGTGGGCATTCATGTCCACCTCGTTCACGACGTAGCCCTGGAAAACTTGCTTCAGCTCGGTGTATGTCACATCTGTGAAGAGAATTTGGAATCAATGAGCGATTGGAGGAAGTGTTAGGATTTGTTTCAATGGGAAGCTCTGGTTGTGGAAGCTTACCGGGTATGTGCTTGACAGGGTCGCACTTCCAGATCTCCCTGGGGGCAAAAACCATGGCTGTCTTCACGGCCCTGAGCGTCTCCGACGTCCTGATTGCGTATTGCTGCTTGAGCTGTTCCATCTCCTCGGTGAAATTACCTGCGAGTAGCGCAACAAAAATCGGTTCGCTTTCATTCGATCGAGCGAATGGGGTGATTATGAGTTTGCCATGTACGAGTGATTCTCACCGATATTGTACAACTTGAGCAGAGTCCAGGAAAACTGCATCATTGTGTAGCCCTTGATTTCTGTAAGAGCAATCGTATTGTACAGGTTGTAGAGCAGTTGCTGCGGTGACTGCTGAGTGTTGCATATTTGCGATGACGCCTCCTGTCAACATTAAAAGAACCTCATCAGTCAAATGTATCACAGATTGTCGATATCATCTATCAAAACGTCACAGTGGGGTGCATTCACGATCCATTTACACTGAATTCTCGAGGGTTTGTTTCATCCGAGTGTCAACCAAGACCAGTTTCAAACGCAAAGTCAAATTCCAAACTTTGTTTCGACTTTATGATTTTCCCAGAGCAAAGCTCGCGCGAGTCACGCCAAATGTCTACCTTATAAGCGGAAACGAAGAGCGTGTGATTAACGATGAATCCGGCGATGCGCTCCAACGCAGAGGGTATCGACACATTGGGATCTCCCAGAACGGTCCTCGCAAAGTTGATCCACTGCTTGATATTTGAGGGCAGCTGAAGGTCGACTATGTCCCTCTGCATCTGCCTGAAGGTCGCGTAGATGCCGTCGACAGTCCTGAGCTCGGACTGCGTGCGAGCCCACAGCCAGAGGCTGCCGAGAACGTCGAGGTATTTCTCGGGACCGTCGGAGAACTCGAGATCGATCTGGTCGCCGAGGCCGCGATACATTCTGATCAGGTCCTGGGCCGTCACTTCGCGCTTCCAAGCTCGCGCGGGATCGCCGCTCGCGGCAACGTCCAGCTTGACAATCGTCTGGCGGAGCTTGTCCACCCGAGTCATGTCAGTCTGGCGGGGTTTGGAGGCCCCGTGGACGAGGCCGTTGCACCAGGAGATGGTCAGAAGCAGCGTCAGGGCTGCCCCGGGCCGGAGGCGGCCCATGCTGGAGACGCTTAGAGCCGAGCGGCTCGCGAGGGTTTCGTGGAACTCTGCGTGATTCGAGAAATCGGGTGTCAACAAGGTCGAAAGTGAATTCCGGTTGTTCGGTGGATTTCTCGGAAGTATTTCTTTGCGGGAAGATAGTTGGGGAAATTGTTTAGTCCGCGAACGTCCCATAAACGAAATGAATCTTGGATGAGCATCACACCTCCCGCATGGAAATTGACGCCTCGTTAAATCGTAATCAAGTTTTCCACGTAAATCTGTTCATTAATTTTAAATGACACGAGTCGTCTCTTCATTGAAATGAAAAATTTGTCGTTGAAGGCTCCAATTCCCCAGCCACGTTTTTGATAATTTTCTCGCATTATCGATGATCATTTTAATGATTCTAGACGCGTTTATTTTGAGGTACGATGCTTCCGTAAATAAAGCAAGCCCGCTCATATGACGCATTTCAGCATAGCGATGCGGGTCTACAAGCATACTTTACAGAATCCCGCAACCGCGGGGATCCGTTACAAGAGCTTCATAGTATATTACGTATTTCTATGTGGAAAATGCGTTTCATAAAAACGCATTTTACACATAGGAATGCGTACTGTATTTTATGTCATTTTGGGTGGAACATGCGTTTTTTCACGCGGGTAGCGCAGCGTACTAGCGTGGAAAAAAAATTCAGTCACGAGAAATCCAAAGAACACCGTGTGTCAAATTTCCGTTCTTCCTATATCAGCGGAAAAGATACAACCGAAGAAGAGTCGAGAGCTCAAAACGCATCACAATGATATGTATTGTTGCCGCAGTTTTTCCATTGTCAGCATTATGCAACTCGACAAACACGTGCGCGGCGATATTCTCAAAGGCTCCCGCTCGCTCGGATCTTTGTTGAAATTTGCAGTCTCGCCAAAGTGCTGGCTTGCAATAATTGCGAGGAGCTTGCGCGGCTTTGCTCGCGTCAAAGATGAAAAGTGTGTCATTGCACGGAGAGCACAGACGGTGAGCTCGGCAATTGGTGCAGCGCGAGCCATTATTTGACAACAAGAGGCATGTCCGACACGTCGAATGTTCAGACCGACGTCACGCCAAGCCGGGAAAAACTGCGAACGCCCGCGAGCGGGTCCAAAGTAGTTGTAGCTTCACTTTTCAGGACTCGCTCTGAATTAGGTCGACCCGCTGGCCCGCTCACGACTGCGCCGTTCTCGATTTGCTAGATGCAAGCTATGTGCTCACTCGCCCCTTGATCGAAAATATCAACGAGGCGTGCGGAACTCCCGACACTTCACAAGCAGCAGACGCTATTTCACACTTTACAGGCCGAAGCACTGAAAACTCAAAACTGTCGCGATCCGAACGAAGCCGATGATGGAAAAACTGAGCCGAGGCCGTGCGTGGCTACTATATTAGTCTCTCCCTCGTTCTCTCGGGCGTCTCTAATTGCCGCGGAGCAAAATCGGAGCACTCGAGAGATCTTACAAACTGCAGCGGTGGCGATCAGCTGTGCCGGTCCTCCTCCGGGTATACTGGTATATAAACAATCGACTCTTCCTGCACAGGATGGTCGAAGATTGGCGAGCGGCTATGGCTCGGCTCGTGGCCAGTGACCGCAACGCGGACGGCACAAGATGTCGCGGTGCAGTGCAAATGAGCGACGGGCGCGTTGCTGCCAGCCCCGCGGTCGTCCGCCGAGCGACTGGCCCGCGCGCAGCAACTGTGTTTCCTTTGTCGGGCGCATGCCTCCTTCGTTTTTGCGCCTCTCCCTCGCGACCGCTCCACCAGCCGACGCTTATTACGACTAATACATGTATTGCCCTTCTCCGTGAGTGCGCTCAACTTTTATTTACACGCATGGGACACTCTGTGCGCTGTCTCCGATGTATGTATGTTTTGCATACCCACCCGGGCGGATCCGCGAGCGTTTTTTACGCCTGGACCCGAGCCTGGACCGTGATCGAGCGGTTTTTACGGTGACGATCGGGGTATATACCGTTCTCCTGCCACGATAGGCCTTCCACGCCGTGGGAGTTGAATGTACTCTTCGGTTTTTGATGGTCGATGGAACGAACTATCAAATAGGTGCTGTTGCTTCGGACAGCTGGCAGTTGTTTGTGAGGAGCAGTCGAATTATTGGTAGTGCTTCGTTCATCCTCATTCCTTCTAAACAGGCTTATCAATGAGGGTTGTTGGAAAAACTGGCATCCAGTCGAAAAATTGGCAGCTTCAAGGAAAAGATCGGATCACCAGTAGAGGGGTAATAGTACATTACGATACAAGGGCGGTAAAGTTGGAATTCGCATAACGAGTCATATTTTCCGGCCCGAGCCGAAGGCGAGGGTCGGAATTATCACGAGTATGCGAATTCCAACATCTCCGGCCGTGTATCGTATACTATTTTTTCACAATCCGTGTTTTACGCACGGAGTGTGAAAAAAGAATATCGTGTGCTTGCAAGCAATCTTCATTAAACGATTCAATCATCGTGAATACAACGTGATCCCGTAAGCACGCAGTTCTCTTTCATCGCGCAGTTATCATTTCAATCGAATGAGCGATTGAGATGAAATGTCCCAACCAAACCGTTTTGTAAACCTTTGAAAAAATAATGAGGCCTTGATAACGGCTGCCCAGCGACAGAAAATGATCTATTCACGCGACTCTCGATGTGAACGATCAGTCGTTGAACGATCCATCCCGTTCCTTCCAGTATCGACAAAAGGTCAAGGCGATAGCGCTCCATTGATTAGAATTAGACTCGTTGGTGAGCCGATGTCAAATATTATCTTCCTCCGACGCATGTAACAGAAGGGAACGAGCGAGCCTTGAGTTATCAATAACAATCGCCGACTGCGGATGTTGCAATGAGCCAACTCTCGCGCTCCAGCTGCAGCATCCAACAATGATCGCGACGTCGTACGGAGATTTTACGATTCAATCCAACATGGCT
>JAPYYZ010008729.1:0-13369 GCA_030522705.1 Eretmocerus eremicus
TAAGTGAATTGTTTGCTCATGCATGCCACTCTCATATGAACATCGCGATCACGATTCTTCAATCTGTCATAGTAATTCCTCATCGTCGTTATGTCAAGAATGTATTTGGCATGTGTGAAAGAATGGAGGACATCGTAAAAAGAATCATTGAGAAGTAGATAGCCCATAGTTGCAACAAGCTTAGCAGATTTCACAGGAAGCGTCTAGTTGATCCGAAATATCAGGTGCAATAACAATCATCTTACGAACCTGATGCATGTATGAGCGAGTTGTTTCCATCATGGGCGCCAGATTCCGCTGACTCATCAATTTGGTCCCCAGCAGGCCGTTCTGTACCTGCGAGTAAATATTTTATCATAATCCCGGAGTCCTATCTCGATGCAAATAGGAATAAAGATGAGTGCATGTGGCTGCATTCAACCACGGCTCTTGGATTGATGATGGGGGATCTAACTGCCAGAGTCTCATCAGTTTTATCAAGTGATTCAAGTATAGATAGTCATTGAATTGTTTCTCCAGGATAACTCAGATACCTGACAAACTTGCCGTGCTACGTACACATTGCCTCTAACCTTTTACAGGAATATCATATAAACTAGACTACGCCAGTACTGTCTGGTGGAAGATAATTACAATTTCGAAGAGTAGGGTCTCACTCTAATACGGAACTACAATAAGGAAGTTTACCTTTCGTGAAGGCAAATCGCATGCGCTCCAGTCCTATTTTCAAATCTTCCGGGAACTTATGCTCTGTCTCAGCATCAGTGGAGTGAGCTTGTGGCTCCTCGCCACCGTCACCTGGGCTTACGTCTGAGGGTTGTACAATCAGGTCGAACACCCCCGCCTCGTGGAGAGCCAGACCCGCAGGCTGAACAGGCTGAACTACTTCGTCAGGAGGATCCACAGGCCAAAAGAAGTCCATGAAGTTGTTCGCACCTTCAATTACATTCAAGATTCTGATTCACAAATGGTTTGATGCTTCCAAATTCAATTTGCTAACTTTACAAATTATTTCCATTGAAAATACGTAGCCCGGTGGATTATTTATTCAAACGACTATTGTACCCCAGCGTTTTCAGTATTATCCGATACATTTCCAACTATCCATGAACTTTTTCTTGGGATATATCGTTATGACAGAACTCTCATTTGTCACCGCTCAAATCTAACTACTGTACCATCAAAGAATGATACGGAACGATAAAAGTATTTTCCTGAATATTCAAATCCTTGAATATATTTCCAGTTACATGAGGTCCAGAGTGAGTAACGGGTTGATAGAAAATTGCACAGGCCTCATATTCGCACCTGAATTTACAGTGTCGATCTCATTGCTACGTGACATTATCGCAGGAACTTCTGAGCGTGGGATGATCGACACGATCGTAGTAGAAATGATTATAACACAAAGAGCGACCGACCACCTACTTTGAACACGCGGCGACCCGCATGTAGTTGCAGCGCAATATTAAGCACACTTGGAGGGAGCATATAGATTTTACCTTCATTGTTTCCCATATCTTCATCTTGAACTCGTCCATTCTCTATCTCCAAAAACAAGCCATGCGCATCTGGTCGGATGTCTGGTTCAATATCGCGAGCAGGAGGTACGAACACATCATTTTGATCATCATGATTTTCCAAACGAGCATCTTCCAGTTCTCGCCCATGCGCCCTGTCATCTCCGACGGCCCCCTGTTCGCCTTCTTCATCGCGTGCCTCCACTTCATCCTCTCTTCTTTCTAGAATTATCAAGATCGACGCATAACTCTCAACGCCATTATCCGTAACATTATTGTTACAATGATCAGCTTGTTCGGTTGAACTTTATTGATTCGAATATTGCAATGGGACAGGGTCACGGTTCACCCTTGTTCGTGACGATTGCCATCTACATTCATCCGCAACGATAAAAAAATTGAGCGTCATAAGATCGCGTTATCGAACGACGACCTTGTTGGAAGTACTTGCACCTCACATTACGCCAACCATGAAAATAATACGTTGAGTGATAACTCTTATGAACGAATGGGTTCTATATCGTCATATTGGCGGAATCATCTAAAAGAAGATTTATCTCGGCCCAAACATTTTATGGCCGATGGTTGAACAAGCTACGATGAAATGAGTGTACCCGAGGTTCAAATTTGGATCCAAACCGTGAGGCTACCTTGCAAGAAGAAAAGTACAAAAAACCGTTAGAGCAAATTTCTAAGATTTTCAATTTCTTCCAACCCTCTCCAGTGGTATATTTGAATATCCCACATCGTGGAAATTTTATGGCTTCATCGAGCCTCGCATGCAATTTTCAGACAGCTTCAACAGGGAATTTTGGAGCACCAGCAAGCTAGAAATAAAGTTGTGGATTTCACCGCTCGACGATAACGTGGGCATAGATAGTCCGCACCTTTATGCGAAAGCTGTATGGCGCATCTACTGGTGGATATTTGTAGAAGATCTGCACCAATGGAGTGAGATCTTGATTAGATCAGGAATATGGGTATCAGTATGACGCTCGCAGACTCGCATAGTATTATAGTGTAGTATATTTACGTATTACTGGGCGCAATTCCATCTCATGGCGACCTCTACCCTGTGAGAAAGTTGTCGGTAATTACGGCGTGCATTTACGTTCACCATACTATTTCTCGTGAGAGCGTGAAAGTATGCCGTGATTATCGACAACTATCAAACAGGGTCACTTCTGTTTCAAACGATGAGGCCAGTCCGAGCCCCGAGATAACAAGTACTGATTGATAACGGATATTCACTACAATATATCCAATCCCGGTCGACTTTTTCTGTATCGTGGAAATAAGTAACTAGAAATGACAACTCACCCTCGAATTCTACTCCAACGTCTTCATCAATATCAACCACAATCTCCGGCTCAAGAGCATGTGCGAGAGGAGCCACTCCCATAACTTCCTCTATCCTAATCCTTTCATCTTCGCCATCTGCATTTGCATTCTGATTCCTCCTCGGCTGTCTCCGTCGGCCAATACGCAACAGACGCCTATCGCGCACGTCACGCGCTGGAGCTTCTGCTTCGTTTTCTCTTTGCCCTAAAATAAATAATAAAATTTTTGCACACAATCGTTTCCAAACTCTTCTAAGAATGGTCTCTGATACCTCGCCATTTTATTCTCTGGAGAATGCAGAGGAAGTAACCCCATCCTACAGGTCCACTTTGGAAATCTCCGATTACACTGGTCAACAAAATTTCGGGGCGGAATAATGCATTGACCGGGCCCACACTACTTATTGTATTTTTCGACTTAGAAACCGATCGATTTCTAAAATCGTCATTACTTTGAGCTTCTACCTCTAGGATTTATTCGGTAAATAGTAAATCGCTTACAAAATCACCCTAGGTTGCGGTACACAGAAAATTGAAAAACCTCACGCCCGCCTTTGAATCTACTGCAATTGAATCATTTAGCTGTTGCTGACAAAAGTACTTGAATCAGAGATCAACGGTATGGTTGGGTATCGAACCGATGCCACTTGTACCCAGTCACCCCGTTTCGGTGGAGACCTTGCAGAATTGGTACACAAGATGAGAACATTCGGTACTCACCCGCTACTTCCAGCTCAGCAACTTGCGCAAAGTCGTCGACAGGATCCGCTTGAATAGCAGGTACGAGTGGATCGACATGTACAAGCTGTTCCGGACCACCAACCTCAACATGTGCTTCTACATTCCTGTTGTCATTCATCCTGCGCCGCTGTCGACGGACAACGGGTCCCGGAGACCTCTGACGTCTTCGTCCTCGTCTCGGAACACGGTTCCGTCCGTCAAGTGGGAGCACTGGTTGGACCTGTCTGTTGTCTCGTGGTTGGCCAACTGCACCATCATAATCTCCTGTAATTTTTCATATCAGGATTTCCCCTCTCATATGATACATTCATGTACAATATTATTGCAATCGCGTATACTGTTGAATATAAATTGTGAGCCCTTGATTTTACACCAGCTTACTCACCAGGAACTTGACCCGGGTCTGCTCTCATTCGCGCTTGAACGTGCTGCACCAATTCTTCAACCTCAAGAATTTCTCCAGCAGCATCCAATTCTTCTTCTGTTGAATAATTCGTTTATTGGATAAAAGCAATCAAACTGGTCCAATTTTCAGGTTAAGCTATAGTTACCATCACTCAGAATAGCTTCCTCTTCATCATCAACATCCTCGGGAGGTGCGATCACAATCTCGTACTCCAAATTGCGGTCATGGTCCTGCCGAAGTACTATTATCGCCTCCAAGAAATGCGGAACTTCCATGCGAGGGCTGAAATTATATATAAATCATCAGAAACAAACAGCGACATTGTTATTTTCATCACTCGTTCGATCCTCGAACTGCAGCTCTCTGGATTAAGTCATAGTTCATTAGAGGACTTCTGCTCACTTTCCCAAACATTCTTGATGATTAGCACAGAAAATTTATGTCTCATTGACACCGGAGTTGCGTGCATTTCGTCTATGAAGGGGGTAGGGCCAAAAAGTGGAGTTACTCTTCCGTCTGATATTTAAGAATGAATTACTGCATCCAATTACGTACGTAGAAAGATTATTTGGGAGACTCAGATAGCTCATTTGGGCTCAGCATATGGAAATAATGTAGGATCTCGTGGCAAAAGAGGTAAAATGAGGGCTGTGAAAAGTTTCCATGCCAATTTCTCGCGCACTTTTAGGACACCAGATGTACCTTTTTTAAATGATTAAATGATTACGATAACGAAGTTTATTATTAATATGGTAAATATAATCAAAAGTCATGATAATATACTCGTGAAGCCGAAAAAGCTCACAGATATGATAACAATTGTGGTTCCTCAGCTCTTGATGTCTGATTTGAGTATGAGTCCCTTCGGAAAAGTCTACAGCGAGAAACTACATTCTTCTCTAGACCTATCACTCAGAATGATACCGTTCAAACGCTACAAAGGTCATGAAAGATCTTATGCGTAAGAGGACTTTGCGCAGTATTGCAACATCTTTACCTCGTTGAAAAATGAAAAAAACACCTGCAAATGGCTATCATGGGTAGGAATGACGATTAATTTAATTAACTCGTCCCATCTTCATGCCAGTTATCCGGATCAAACTAATTAACAAGCCTGAAGACGCGGTTGGGGCTTACACGAAAAAGAATTCGCCAGAGGCGCTTTCCATCATTTTACACTCAACCCTCGTCGTAACTCACAATAAAAGACCTCGGAATTAGTATGAACAGATACCTATCGATGGAGATCGAGTGACAATGAGCTAAGTCAATCAATGGAAAGTACAGTTTTTGATTGGTAGCATTGCCCAAGGGGTTTGATTCCCAGGTTCTTGCAATTACTTTAACTCTTCGGGATTATCATGACAAAGTCTCTGCTCGACAGGACTCTGCAGTTGCTGGTACCCAAGGAAACTACCACGATGACCAGGGTTTCATGGATTATATGAATCACTATACTTCACTTACTTCATACCCTCGATATCATTTTCCAATGCCTCAAGACGACGTTCAAAATCTCTCTGCCTCCCATTGCGCGGGACATGATTTGCTCTTCCCTCTGCTATTCTCGCTAAATCGTTATAACTGTCCTGAGCGATATTTCTCAGTTCATCTGAAACCAAACCAAGGGTGATCATTGTATTTTGATCATGGCAGACGTTTATCGTGATCAGGATATGTCATGTCCGGCCCTCACCTAGTAGCTTCCAAAATCTACAATGACGGGGAATCCGCCGGTTCACTCTCATATGATAGTTTTCAGGTCCATTATTGGTCTTCACCCTCTTACGATACACAGAGATCATCCTGGCTAAGGCTCTCCAGAACTCCATATACCGAACAAATCGTTGAACTCTCTGGTCAATGAATGCGATGGCGATCCTATTCAAATAATCAAAGCCTTGGCCAATCTTATCCACAGGGAGGAAAGGGATAGCTTCTGCTATTCTCAAAATTCTCTGGGCCCCAGGCACGCGAATCCGCAGCTTTCGGAATTTTTTTTTCACGGCCTGAAATGAGATAATCGTTCATCATTTGTTGGCGTCATACTTCAATTTTCTTTTTCATTACGAGCCGAAGTCCGAAGATGAATCTTACCCTGACGTAATGAAAGTAACATCCACTGAGAATGATATTCCCAAATACTGCGGAAAAAGCATTCATAGCAGCCCTTTCATAATCTAGCATGACGCTGAGCACGTTATTTCGCAATGCCGGAACGATCCTGACGATCTCCGTCAAAATCTCGGTATACATGTCCTCCTGCAGACTGTCCGTCAGCACAAAGATTGCTGGCGTGTTCTGTTAAAATAAAGATATTTATCACGATCACTATTACTGTCACGAAATAATCGCAGAGAATTCGGTACCAGGTTAAGGTTATTGCCACTGCGTATTTTATACTTTAGAGCAGTATAGTGTCATAGAATATATGAATAATCAGAGCTGGCGGGGAACCCGTACGGTGAAAGATCCGTGGGATGAGTTGACGAAAATATCGATCTTCTATTGACTCATACAGAACAAGCTAGAGGACCAAATATGTTGCTACTATAAGGAGTATCCAAAACAATGAGAACAATCGTGATATCGATTCAACCTCAACAGATAAATCTACAGTCGCTCAACATGGCTTAATCTTCAAATGGTTCATTAGCAGTATTTTCACCGACGCAGAGTCAAATCGTTCTCAGTCACAATTCTTTCAAACGAACCGAGTTCCTCATACCATTATCTTGGGATTATTCTCTTATCAAACCATGACATCATTAGGCCTCGGCATGCTCAGCGAATTATTATATTTCGACAATCGATCTGCAAACCTCTCGAAGTTGTCTGAGATCGCTCGACAACTTAGCAGAAAAATTTTAAGAGAAAGGTAGCTAGTCGATAACATCTCTCGAGATTTGCTCAATATTATACCCAAAAATTCTTGCTTATTTATTCTATGAATAACTGAGACACTTACCGTACCGTGCGACCTCATGTGCACTGTGTACAGTTGCTTCATGGCGGGCATCGTTGATACACACTGCAAAATGGAATTGTTATTAAGTTTTATTTCGTAGACCACAGAAACATACAGACTGGAATAAAGAAACGTCGTAAGCGAGACATTCAGGACTCAAATCGAGCAAAGAAGACCAGGTTCACAGATAGTGAGTAAATCTATAAATGCACCTGAGCTTCGTGGGATTAGAATTCGACGTTATTTGAAACATCAGCCGGTAAATACATCACCTGAAGAGCTTTACGCCTGCTGCAGGTGGTATTCGCTCCGGACATATTAAGGTGGTTCACGCGGTTTTTTTCCTAACAATAGAAATCGCTGAAATTTTGCATACTGGAAAATTTCATGGATTTGAAGAACATATCAAAATTTCAGGAGGATCATCAACCCAGATTCCAAGATATTAATCCTCCAAATTTTGACAATTTACACGGGGGAGATAGGGATTTCAGCTTCTACCTTAAATATCACAAAAACAGAAGAATAAAAAAATTTGAGAAAATTCGTACTCATGAGTCATTATAAGAGGAGAATCTCTGTGAAATTGCGTGAAGATCGTCAATCTGGTTTTGGAGATATTTCATTTTACAATAACCACATCAATGAACAAACGGAGCAAAAATTTGAAAGTTTAATTATTCCTGAAGTTCAGGGTCTTGAGAGCATTCATGTCAAGTTTCATCAAGATCGGTGATTTCACTCAAGAGATATTCAATTTCTAAAATACTCTTTGGCGTCTGTCTCTCTTACCGCGTGAACCACCTTAACTCCGCGCGACCTACTAGCTGAGAACGGGGGACGCACGCATACAGCTGACGCTCAATATACATTTCAACACGCACACATGCTGACTGGTCCCCCGCTCGCTCGTCACTGAGCGCTCAACGACGGCCGCCGCGAACGCCACGATGCGCTTTTTCGCTCTCTCGCCGATCGGGACCGGAGCGAATAGAATAGTATGGCCGTTTTTATTAGAGATGACAATTACTTGTTTGCGTACGTTACTTTAGTGAGATGAGAATATCTCGAATGCGGGACATTGTGGCATGAGAGCTCGATCGGAAATTTTAGTGACATGACTTACAAGGAGAACTCAGGGGGTGGGATCGTAACTCATATGTCAATTTTACAACATTAACATGTATAGTACAGTATCATACTGTTGTTTCTCATGCTTTTTTGGGTGTTGACGCTGATGAATCTTTTGCCGCCTCCAACACGGCAAAATCATTCGTGCACGTTCCGCACGTATCACCAGACATCATTCATGCGTTCCAATTTAATGTAGCCCGATCGCCACATTATTATCCAAGATAAACACTTGGGATTATAGATTATCGAAAATATTACAATTCAAACGCAAATTCGAAATATGTAGGTTTGCGAGTCAATTTTCGAGAAAAAAATTTACGAAGGAATCTAGATTTGACACAGAGTTTTATGGGCTCTGATACTTCTTAGCAGGTTATATCTCAGTCATTATGTGTTTGTCAGAGATGTTGTCTTGTCTCATTGAATGATAGTATGCCAGATATGAAGTCTTTGACATATTAGATGCATGGTTGAACAGATGTAGATATTTACCCGAAATGTTCCGTCAGCTTCGAGGACCGTCGCCGTATTCAAAAAGGGAATCATCGCCGCCAAAATCAATATTATGGCGCATTTTCCATTCTCTAAATTCACGGAACTCCTGTAAAAGCCCCGCATCCTTTCATAATTTTGAAGCCGATCTGGCACTCCCGCGAGAGTGCGGGGGGTGCGTGGAACGAATCGGCTCCTAGCGTACTCCATCTTGGCTCTCGCAGCGGCGTATGAGGCACCATGATAATTCATCCTTCAGCAAAGAAAATTAGTCGCACTTATTAACAAAAATGCATAATCTCATATCCAAAATAAATTTGAGCGCATATAATAATGGGTCGCCTCACATGTTACACTCAAAATCATACGTCATATTGTACATTATCATACTAGCTACTCTGCAACAAGATTAATTGTAATACCTCGAGATCCATATATGTTCCTTCAAACCTTGTGTGGGCCGTAAGGTCATTTCAATTATATTTGATGAACGCTACGCAAAAGCTCAAGGAGTGATTGCTCTACGGAGACCAACGCGTGACGCTTGAACAAGTAGGCCTGAGTGACCCATAAATATTCGGCGCTCGAAAGCAAAAGAGTTCTCTATCAGTTCTTGGAGCAATAAAAATCTATATCTCATATCAAAGGAAATGATGAAACCCACCCTATAATTTTGCAAATAAAATGCTCTGCCCTATATCATTTTTTAATAAATAAAAAGCCACAACTCATTTTTGGAAACACGAAAAGCTTCATCTCTTTGTCGAGCAGGGAAAAAGACTGGTCTCAGGTTCCAGGGAAGAGGAAGCCCGATCTTATTTTCAAAGGAAGAAAGAGCCTATGATGATTTGAAGATGATTTGAAGCGCATTGACCAAAATCGAGGTGCAAGTTGCTTATCTAGAATTTACAAATGTTGAACTGACGACGTTTCGATTTTTCGTTATGAGAGTTATGGCCCTCGGCTGGAATCTTATACAAGTACATCTGATTGTCAAGATTTGATGTTCGACATCAATACTAGGATAGCGAATCTCATAGCTCGATCCGCCAACAGTGTTCAATTCTTTTAGTAGACCTACAATGACACCCGCTCGTCATTTTGGCACGGGTTATACCTTTGTACTGCATGAGTGGAATACATAAGATATATAAGACATCAATGGCTCTCTTCCGATGAATACCCCGCTGGCGAAACGATCAAATGCAAAATATTGCAATTAAAGAAAGAATATTCGAAAAAGGAGGAATTGAAGTAAAAAATACACTTTGAAATCGATTGGGGGAAATTCTTACGTTACAGATGCCAGTTTCGTGATTCACAATACTTACTCGCGACGTACAGCATCAAATATTGCTCGGAAGTCTTCATTATTATTGACTGCGCGGTCTTTGCATTCCCTATAGAAGCGCTCTGCTAGGATATCTTCGGGGTCAGCTGCATGACCGGTATGACGTTCCGAAACGACCACATTGCCCTCGTCGTCGAGCTCGAGTCGCCCTCGGCATCCATGCCGAGGATCTCCTCTAGGAGCACTCCTGTATGCGCATCGTAATTTGTTCCGGTTCCGAGAATCTCGATAGTAGCGAAAGCCCTCGATGAAGATGACTTCGGAATGTGCTCGCTGCCCTTCGAGGACATCGACCATCTGAAAAGATCGCATTTAAAGACAAGAGCAAGGAAATGATATGTTAAGTCATGAGATACAGTAACAGAAAAACTGGCGAGATAATGCTCTGTTCTCAATGGTCGAACAAACTGACAACCCGTTTCTCGTCTCATTGTATCTCGTCTTTGAAGAGGGGAATATATTAGAATTCGTGATGTCAATCTTACCTCGGGAACATATCGATATACATTTGAAGGATGCTGAGAAAAATTTACATCGATAATAACGGAAATGCACCTGAAATATGCCAATGCACGCGAACGATGTCGAAATGAAGGATGCTGGCCATGATCGTGATCTTTTAAGCAAACCCTTCATTGTTGGAAAATTGATGAAACATCACTCGTTTTCTCAATGTGTTGCATGTCAGTCTATGAGCAAGAAGACATTGCCTGAAGAAAGAAGATTGATGGCTTATCATACACTACCGGTCAATAGTCAACCCCTACAGAAAAAGTTCCAATTTTCAAAACGCACGACACGACAAATTTCCGCTAGGTCAGTTCAAAGCCTCGTGAAATTTCTTGAAAACTGGGTCAATATTCAAAGACCCGCAACTCCGATGGAAATTATAGAATCGAGATGATTCAAAGAGCATCTAGAAGAATATTTTGGAAGCTTCACGATCCTCTTCTCAAAATTTCTATGAGCCATTTCTGGTTTGAGATAAAACTGTCTATCTAAGGGAAGATTTCTCTCGAAAATATCGCCATGAATCAGAAATGATATAAGGATTCGAATTTCGGGAAATAAAAATATCACGTTAATGCACCGAACTGACCTCTGCAAGGGGTCATTTTGAAGGCAATTTTATCAGCTATCGATTGCGCTAGGTTACAAGACCCATAAATTATGTGCAAATGAGGTATTCAGCAATTACTGCAAGTACTTGAAATAATTGGAAATTGCGATTGAACTCTCAATTATTCAGTTAGGACGCACTTTATTGTAAATCCGAGGCCGAATTCGGATTCAGCGTGAAATTTTTCGAAGGAATTGATATTTCAACAGTCTATTTCGCTCCTGAGGAGTCTCTGAAAGTTGCTGTCATATTTAGAGTGAAAAATCCCATGTTAATTCGAATGGGGAATGTCAACTCGTAGAGGCACTATTAAATCATCCTCTAGGGGTCGGGAAAAAGTTTGATACATGTTTTTTTGGCATGAAGAAGGTATAAAGAGGGGGGAGGAAGGATCAGAGAAGTTTGGTAAATAAGAGACACCCTAATAAGCATGCATTTGGATTTGGTGATAACTGTAACAACAGTAAAAACTAAGAATAGTGTATGTCCCAAAGTTTTGAGCAATTATCATGTTAATCTTATCTCATGAAAAACGATATACTCCCACATTTAGACTCGCTGGAATCTGAAATACAATGGATGGAAGAATCGAAGTCGAAATAGCTCATACAAGACGAGAATTTCATGCTAGAGCGTGAAATTGGCGTTTGCCACAACTTTCCGCACGGGATGCATAGAATAGGATAAGCAACTCGTGTGAAAAGTTCCCGCACTCGTGGCCGGAACCGCGCCAGAAAGTTATATTATCGCACTCATTCAACATTCTCGCACTTTTCCCGGCCACTCGTGCGGGAATCGTCCTTTTCACACTTGTTGCTTGATGTACTATTACGAGGGTTTGAACTGATCTAGCGAAAATTTGTCGTGTCGTGCAGGAAAAATTATGAAAAACCCTCAAAGTACTCAGAAGAAGCTATAAAATAGTCTGAACAAAAGTCATCTTGGACCAACTCGACCGAAGATATCAAACTTTCGAAATTGTAATTTTCTTTTGGGTGTTTCCAAACTATTCACTGGTAGTGTATATCGAAATCTAATGCCAAAGCTGGCCGCTTAGAATGAATTTCTAACTGCAAAGAATGTATTCGTTATAAATAATTGAAAGTAGATTGTTGGCTTCTTTGGAGGTCATGTAAACCCCTCTATGTAAAACTAAGCTTCAGGAGCCTGTATCTTTGGCAAATGTAGATATTTTTCAATGTACGCATCCTCATTCTAAAGCACCATTCAAGATATTCCAAATCAGCAGCGATAAGTTACATTTTCATCAAGTAGAGCTGAGCTATGGCAGGTCTACGAAAGGGAACTTTCCCGCGAGATCAGAATGGCGACTATGCTCAAGATCTGTGAGTGGTATTCTGCTTGAATTACGATTACCTGGCTCTCCGGTGGCCATAATTCCCATACCTCAGCTATTTCACGCTCTTAGAAATAATTTGGCCGAATTGAGTACAATCGACTATTCATGGGAAACATTGTATTGAATCGGCCCTACACTGAACTATCCAGTTATGAGAGAGGCATTTCAACGTCGGAAAAAAGCCAAAGAACATGAGCCAAGGTACATAAGAATTGGCCTAGTCAAACTTTTCTCGCATAGCGTTGAGTCACTGCTTTTCGCAAAAAAATGAAAAATCGACTCAGACCTAACCAACAAACCCGTTGAGCATTTGCTATCGTTGCAAATCACTTTGTGCACAACATCTTTGAGCATACCAAATGTGAAAAAATACGCAGCCGTACCACGGGGTGAGCATATCAGTGATGTGTCGACATAGGGCCTTATTGGGTACTAGAACATCATGTATTTATCAAATCACGGGAAATGGCTGACGGAAAAATGTGTTTATTAAACACATATTTACGGCAAGTTTATATATGCAAAGCAATCAAACATAGGAAGTTACGATTACACTGCTGCGTCCCTCGTGCGCGGGTTTTTGTAACTCATACGTTCTTACAAAAGATGTAGTATCGTAGCAAGGCCGTCAGTCATCTGTCCATGATCGACTGGGAATTTATCCTGCTTTTAAGGCGGTGCGGGAGCCGTGCGCTCGTCAGTCCAAACTTCATTCACAGCTTTCTCGAAAATTTGAGCGATGTGGGTGAAAAGACGAGTTGTCGAATACTTGTTGTTGACCATCATGTATTCGTCAACTCTTTACTTAGCTAAAATTGAGAAAATATTGGAGAAAACCGGGAATAGGTCGGCAACGGGTGTACTTAACCTCTCCATAACTGCCTTCAATCATTCCCAACTTTCTCGAAAACCGTATCGATTTGGGCCAAATGAAGAG
>JAPYYZ010008731.1:0-11038 GCA_030522705.1 Eretmocerus eremicus
CCGCCATGTGTAGTCAAAATCATACTCCCTGACAAGAATAAATCTCCGACCTCGTGAAACCCACGGATCCTCTCGACTCAGCAGTGACCTTATTCTTTTGGTGAGATTCGGATTCCCCATCGAAAGAAAATAAAAAAGAAAATAAAATGAAACCAGGTCGAAAGAGCTCTCGAAGGAAAACACAAGCAACTTTGGGCATTCGTCGCATTTCGATGAATCCAAGAACTCTCCCGGATTCTTGCAAAACGTCGCTACTGCAAGCTCCAACTTGGAATGTTCTCGGAGTCTCAGCTCTCGTCTCGGCTACACTCTACTCGTACTCCTGGCTCCTCCTACGTTTACTCCCTAAGACGCCCAAATCCGCAATGTCTCCGTGCCGAGCTTTCACCCTTTTCCCTCACTTTCCTCGCCCAGAGTCAACACGGTCCATGCGTAATGCGCGCCTCATCGGCCCTCGTTACCCCGCGAGCTTCGCTTCCGAGCTTTCCATTCGCCCTCCACAACCTAGTACAAAGTGAACCCCCTCCCAATACACGAAGAAAAGTCGCGCAGCGACGCCCCATTACTTCGCTCTTTTCTCCTCTCGCGCCACGAGCGCTTACGCTTTTCACCTAGCTCAGCATCCGCAAGAGTGATGGGTGTCGGCGCGTCCAATCGAAGCGCACTTTTTGCGCCACTCAGACCCTACTTCGCGGCGTATGTTGAGGGGGTAAAAAGCTCGCTCACCTGATGAATATTCCCCGCCCCACACGCGGCTATATTCCTGTACACGTTTTACACTCTGGCCTCTCTGCCTCGGCCATACCGCGAACGAGCCGCCAAATTACGAATGCTAATGGAGTCCCTGATGGCGGGTCAAAGAATTTTCGCGCGCCACGGGGGGAGTGAAGCTTCTCCGTTGAGCGGCTAGACGCGGAAGAGGACGACGATTACCCCGGGGGGCCAAATGCATTTTCGCGCGCGGTAGCTCCTCTCGTTTTGTTTCGCGAGATCTACCACCCTCCCAACGCGCGCGTACATGTATAATGCAGGCCGGGGAGGGGTAAAATATGGAGCCGGAATTTTAAAGGCGAGAGGGAGAAAGCTCTTTGCAGCACCTTTTTTCTCCGGTGTACACCTCGGCGGCGCGCCCCTCGCTTTTACGGGAAGGTACGCGTGTACGCGGCGACTGCGAGATTTCTACGCCGGCTCTCGCTAAATACGCCATTATGGAGGATTTTCCGCCAGAACCCTCATACACTTTGGCCCCGAGTCGTCTTCCTCGTCGTTGACAATGATGCGCTTTCATGCTCCGCGAGAGCGAGCAGGCAGTGGGTAGTAGTCCCTGTTGCGGAGACGTGCGGAAGCTTGTCCCGGCCGAGTATTTACTTACCGAACATCTTTCGCCTCTGCCGTGAGTGCTGCTCCGCGAGGATTATACTGTGGGAATCGCTGCTGTTTAGCTTGATGCGGTGGCATTTCACGCGTGAAATGTACTCTTTCATTTGAATAATCAAAGAATTTGGGCTGTATCAAGGTGTATCGACTGTGAAAATTTCGTATCGTTGGTCATGATTTGTGATCGAAATATGAACTTGAGCTGTGTCTTTGGGAGAGTGAATTTGTACAAGGAATGAAGATTTTTACAATTCGATCAGCGGGGAAATCAGAAATAAAATATTTGATGCTGCATGACTTTTTAGGACAACAACTGCAGTTAATCGCGCTCTTGGGCAATCGCAACTATTCTGAAGTACGTCCTAATATGTTTTTTGTGGAGGTTCAATTGTATCAATCAAAACTGAAACAAAGGTGGATCTCGTGTGATGGCCAAAAATCCTACTTCTTAGATCAGAAATTGATAGAGCAGCGGGGCAAAATTTTTGAGTAATCCTTATAATTCCTTCGAAATATGTACACTTGGAATTGCATATACATACATGAATGAGCTTACCATATGACAATCCATCCATTCATTTTATATTACAAATATACAAAATTTGATATTTACATCGATTAATCTACTCGAGACTGTTTAAGCTTTGGTATTTCATTAGCAATTATATCCTCCGTAATCTCGAGTAGAGTATATATACGTCTTTTTGATACAAAGATGAAACAGGGAAGAGAGAAAAATCTTTACGTATTTCGTTGCGACACAAGATTATTACACAGGCTTCATTTACGTTGAAATTCGGTCTAATGATTCATAGCGCACGGTTATTATAAAGCTATCACGATTCTTGAAGAGTGGAAACACTGCCGAGTGAGCAACCCTCCAAGTCTGTTACTCAGTGGAGTCATTTCGATGATGTGAGCAGAGCAGTTTCCCTCAAAGCTCTGGACATTTCCTGAAAAAAAAAAACAATATTTTAGGATCATTTTTTGTTCATCCGGGAATTGGTAAGATTATATCACAGATGTTCGGATCCAAATCGCTTTTTTGCTAAGGCTCTTAAGAGAGGAATTTCCATTTTCTCGTCATTTGCTATGCTGGGGATTAATGCCTGAAGCATAGAATCATTCGTTTCAGTCAACCAAATTAGAGAGTAGAGTTGAGAGTGGAATAAGATGGCTTCACAAGCATAAATTCATTATCTTCACAAATATCAATGATGAATGTATCCTCACTTCCTATCACTAGACCAATTGATTCTATTTTATCTATATGATAGTTATGCCCTCTATCTTATACTCATATTCTATGAATTGTGCTCTTCGTCGTGGAACTTGGAAGAGTTATCATCGATTCATTCGTGGGGAATAAATTCAAGAGAAAAAGAAGAGAGAATGAATTCAAATTCATGAACATATGGAGCAGTTCAATCATTGAGGTAAACTGGTTTGGTAATGAGTCCAAAGAATGAATACTCTGATCTGTGACAGAAATCAACATTGTTCGAACAGCTCGTAGATAGTTAGAACATATTCAAGCTTGTGGAATATTATATTAAACGCAGAAAACTTTTTTCTCGTACCCCTAAGTAGTCTGAAGAATTTTGATTGGACTACCTTTCACTTTGGTAGCGGAAAGGGTGAAATTTTTTTTACCCATTGATGCCCAGAATACCAAAATTCGTACATTATTTTGGATCCTGCCTTACGACTCGAAAATGGCGCAAAGAATCGGTGATGCTTTTTACCAGTTATAGATGTGTTGTCTTGATCAGAGTGATGAAAACTGCAATTACGTGAGACTGAAAAAAGTTCGATCCTTTTCCAAACAGACGTGATCGTGATTTCAAGCACAGGAACTGAAAGAGCATATTTGAAAATGATGAATATTTCTATCTAGCAAATCTTTTCAGAATATTCGAATCAAGATTCAGGCTTCAAGATAAGCTGAAAATCTGGAGCTTCTAGGCATTAACGGTCTCAGAACTGAGATAGAGATAACATCTTAATTGCATTGGAAGAGAAGAGGAATCACCATCTCATATTTTTTCTCATCGATTTTGATGCATCTTGCTCATGATATTCATTATCAGAACGGACGGATCTCATCAAGCTAATGAAGCTGCTCTAAGTCCCATTTTGATTTTTGAAAGAAACTCCATTTTGTCTTTCTTCCAAGACGCCATGGTTCGCGGAACCTTGATAACAATTTTCTCACATATTCCTCGTCACTAAGAGTATATCCGTATTTTTTTGTTCATTCGAATGGGTTTTCCGATGGCTACGGGAATTTCTTGAATCATTGGAAAATGATGATTTCTTTGATGGAATGAGATTCACAGATTCTTAGAAAGCAAGCCAAACCTTAATTGATAGTGTATCATTTTGACTCAAAAATAAAACATTTAGTTTGGTAAGTGCTCATTCAAAAATGAATTACGTTGGCTATTAGTAGTATTAGCTTGGGTTGAAGATCGAAAATCGGTGCGCGTGTAAAGAAAACTGTTATTTTCTAGATTTTATGACATTTGAAAAATTCTTAAAATTTTCAATTTCCTGATACCGAATAAAAATTTTCTCCGTTATTGGGAAACCTGTGAGGAATAAAAATGGTGCCTTCTAATCTCATGAGACGAACGATGTATTAAAATGTCCAGAATTCAGCTCCAGCAGACGTAATCATCTCATTGAAAGATGTAAACGCCAAGACATTCATCAATTCAATAATATGAAGGATAGACTATAGGTAAAACTGACCTTAAGTCCTCACGTATCACGTAATATTTGCTGAGTCAAAGGATGATCCATTGGTAAATTCGTTGACTCTGTATGTCACCTTTAGATGCGGATGACTGGAACAAAAATAAGGGAAAATTCTTATTGAACGAACTGTACTATTCTGTATCGCAAATTATCGAGTTGTTAGTGGGAACAAGGAGCAGTTTGCGCTATCAAAGACTGAGAAGGAGGGAGGAGGTACGTAAGATATCATTTTCCTGGCTTGACTTCTCATGATCAAATTTGACCTTAGCAGGGGTGGCTAAAAATGTCACAGATATTTGCAGTTTTGGGTAAGAAATGAGTTTTGATTCAGCAGTTGGTACAGTATCGTGACTATGAATATTTTTCGGTTGGAGAGAATCGTAGATTCTCTTGGGTTACAGTCCATCCATCTCTCGGAATCGTAATTAATCTCATCCTTCTGCAATGTTTGAATGATGAAAAGTATATGGTATTGAATTCACAGGAGAATTTCTAGTTACATTTTCGGCATGATTCGGAACATCTCGAAGGAGATGTCGAAGAGCTCTAGATCAGATCACAATCCGCGAGCGCGATATGTAGGTTTCCGTTGATCCATAGCCGTAAAATGAAGCTCGTGACTCAGCCTGTGATTGGACATGTCGCACAAAACGAATCCGCAATAAAAAGGCAATGCGTGGTCACCCCTTGTCTCCATCAGCACAGATACAAGTCGAGTGTAGCGCCGTACCCGTATTCACCTCGAAAGGCTAAACAATGGTACAGAGGTATTCTCGTGGAAATATCCAATTACCCAGATGCCGACATCGACTGTATGTTTACCCCCGACTGGCGTGTCTCTCCTTTTCCCCTTTATCTCTCTCTTTGAGCAAGAGAAAGACCCGGGGAGAAAAAGGGCGCCTCAGAGAGAATGAGACACAGGGTAAGTATAGCCCTTGAACGCGTCCGACTCAAGGGTCCACAGATAGGACCAAGGAGGAGAAGGGTACCCCAGGCTGTCGCAGTATCTCGAGAAAGAAAGGATCTCCCGCGCTGTACAAAAGTGATCCAAGTGGGGATTTTATTTTCAGCTTGTTTCATTTCATGGACCGCTGCCGGTGTCGTCGCTTGCGTGTACCTCGACCACTGTTCTAATACCGCTGGCGTGCGAATAATGGGATTTGCCCTGACTTATTGCGCTGCGATTTATGTGTATTTGTGTACTATGAGCCGCACCGAGACAGATATCTCGTTCATTCTCTAGCCACGAAGGGTGAATTTTTTTTCAAGTCGCGACAGCAAAACCCAACGTCGACGCAAAGTCATGTTTCTCTTACGCGCGCGTGCTACACTCTACCTTCTTTGGCTTGTTGCGAAGCATACATCAACCAAAGGCACACGCATCCGCGTTGCGAATGTATGGGCTTTTCAGGTGACGCGGCTTTTGTGAGGCACGCAGAGAGCGGATCTCTGCGTTGGGATTGTACTTATCTGGGCAAGTGCCATGGCTCTTTCAAGACGAGTAAGGCGTGCCTCCTCAGCCGGTTGCGCACGTGCCACGTAACGAGAGAGGATTCCCTTATATTCATGTGCGCAAGGAGTCGAGAGATACCTCGGCTTGGGAAATACTTACGCCGAGCTACCTGGAGATACGCTCTCGTTACGGGTAAATGAGGTTGACTGTTAGATCCGAGTTTGTGTGCAGAGCTCTAAGGATATCCTGAAGAGCTAATTTTGAGGAGTTAATTTCACTTCTTCCTGGGTTCTGTTATATTAAACCCCCCATCACTTTCTAGTTTTTCCGGGGATTTGTAATGTTCAATCTCAATCTAAGCCCATATTTTGTTCATTTGATTTCCAATTTCATGCAATCTTGGTCAGTTCAGGTCCATAGTGCGAGTGTTGGTTTCGTACTTCTGAAAGTTTTGCGAAATATCCATAATTATCAAAGAAGTAGTCTCGTATATCCGTATCCATTCAAGTTTCTTCTTTGCAGGTTGATCAAGCATCACAAATCGAGCTTGATTTCTAATTCCCCTCTTCAAAAAACATCAACATGATCGCTGTCACGAGTGCAAATATATCCATTGGAGAATCTGGTATCAAATTATTGCAAATGAGCCTTTCTCTTCACAGCCCAATCTGGCATGAAGATGAAACTGTACTCCTGCGAAATAAACTTGACGTATATCAAGAATGACTTCTGAACTCAGTACACGGTCGTAACGCCTGATTTATCGGAGTATACACTCCTCAGGTGCGTAACCGAGGTTTACTTGGTTAACATGAAGATAGATTAAGTGTGCCACACCGCAACGTTCCATCATTCATCCCAACCCGCCAAATAAATGGATATAAATCAAGATCCCGCTTTACGGCAACTTCGCATCATTAACGCCAAATGCGCCACGTGAAAAAAGGGAGAACCAGGATAGGATAAACTTTCAAATCCGCAAGCTAAATTCGGCTTCCCCATAATTTCTCTCCCCATACCTAATTCTTCCCCTACAGTTTGGTTCCCCTCGCGAGCAGAGTTAATATCGTAACTCCTACGCTGGCAGGGTAAGATTTTTCCATCCCCATCTCTTCATCATTCGCTGGTAAGCCCTTCTCCATTACCGAGTTGTACACCAAGTTGTACGCAGTGGGAGAAATTTACAGCGGGGGAAGGAATCATAGTGGTACAGGATGTCTTGCTCCTTTTATAAAGAGGAACAGCCATCCTGAAATTCGAAGAGTTTATAATGCGAGTAATCGATTCGACTGAATCAATGGAATGGAGAAGATTGAAAATTGAGGATAATCGAGCATACAAAAGTATTTTCTGGTTTTTGTGAAGAAAAAGTACGAGTACCGAGAGTAATGATGCAACTATAAAGGTTTAGCCAAGCGCCGGACTTTATGCAAGAAGTAATCAACGAATGAATTTATCCTCCGACAGATTTTATTTGCATGCATATCGTATCATCATCGGAGGATCATCAAGTTCTGAAATATAATGCGGAGCCTCGCAACACATGCCTGCAGCCACTCCCCACTGAATCACAAATTTTCCGCTCTCCGACTCTTTTGATCCACCCGTCATCACTCTGTACAAGCCGACCTCATTGATCCACCCTCGGATGATCCATATTCCATCCAGAAAAGCTCCTCCATGATTGATTAATCGCACTCCCAGCCATGCGCGGGTGGATCGACTCGAGGTCTGCGCGAGATTTGTTGCTCGTTCCAGTTTGTTTGCGGCACAGCTTATAGGCAAAGTGCGCCAGCCGTCGGCGATTCATCAATCTTCGCAACCGCTCTCGTATAAGCGAGTCTCATTATTCACGTGGTTTGCTGCGGTCCCGTCTCGCCGCCTAAATCACGAGGACAAGAAAGAAGAGCGCCCGGTCTCTGGATATATAGTATATATCGATTCCATTTCGTATTACAAAGCACGAGTCACATATCATCTTCGACCGTGTTGACCCTCTTGCTCGCTCGCGTCGTCGCCGGCTGCGACCGCATCCGTGTGTATGCGATGTACTCTTGCTGCTCTCGTGCCCGTAAACGGATAATACATCCTGCGCAATGGCAATACTCTATAAATTATGTGAGAGCTATAAATTTCATTGGACGCCCGATTTCGCGCGGTGTAGATAGGACGTCACAAGCGGCCCTTCGATATTGCAAGGAGCGCGAAAAAATGTGGGGTGGCACGGATACGAATCGATTCTCAGAGTGTAGCGAATCCTCGAAATTACGAATGCTGTTTGGTGCAGACTGTTTTGGCTTGATCTAGATTGTGTTTTGAGAGAGATCGCTGTAATTTTTTTATTCTTACTCTCTACAGAAGAAAAATAATGATGATGCAAAGTCCATGATGGATACCAAATGCCCGCTGACAAGAGTGAGGTATGTGTTTCTTCTAATCTAGGCTCGAAAATGTTTAGTAACCAAGATTCCCGCTGTAAACATCAATGTGATCGAAGTGCCATCGTTTGAGATGATGGAGTGCCCTCCATCCACAGATCAAGGACAGGATCAGACGAAAGTTGAGATCTAGGCGAGGGAGATTTTTAGCTCTCCTCAGGATTTTCACCTTAGTCTTCCTAAGGTTCAGGGTCAGGTTCAGAACTTTGACAGGGGAGAAATTATCTGTTTCGTGTGTAGGACTTCTACGTAAATTCACCATCCAATACTACTCCGAAGATTACGTCTGGATCACTATATGGGGATCATGATACAATATTACTAGATACGATACACTGAGCAAGTAGAATGTCAAACTTTCCGATTTTTACTGAATCTAGGAGAGGTTGAAAAATATCATCTCTCCTCCCTGGTAACTCAGTCTCTCAGAATCGCATCCAGGAAATCCAAAGTCTGATGCCAACACCCCTGAATCACATTGCAAATAAGACGAAACTGAGTTCCAGCCACGAGTTCCAGCCACGCAGAGACGATCTCGATACATCCCAGCCCCCTCATTCCATCTCCACGAAAGAATTTCTTTCACGCTGGCACCACTATCGAAACTTGGAGGGATAACCAAGAAAAAACCACCAGCATCACCTTGCCACACTGCAGCTCCGAAAATTCTGTCGAGGGGCTAGAACCACCGGGGTGCTCGCGGCTCGATGATCTCCGAGCGAAACCCAAGTCGCGTAGCGAGCCTCAGCTATCTGTACTTACAGCACACCCCTCGGCACGCGCGCGGCTCAAAGAGACGTCGCGTCGCGCGACTATTCGACTCGAGCTCGCAGCCCTTTCTCAAAGCAGACGTTCGTCCTCGCATATCTTCGTCGTCGCGCCCATACACGCTTTCAGGAGAGCCAGAACAGATCGGCACATGGGTCTGCCTCGCTACGAGAGACGATCAAAAGACGGAAAATTCGAGCTGGCGGGGGAGGGATAGAAAGAGGAGACGTGGCGATGGGAGGGTCCTGTCTAGGTGCATTTCGACGAGCAGGGCCGCCCGGCTTTGTCTTTGAAGCGGAATTCAGAGGCGGGCGAGTTCCGTCGTCGTCGGCGGATAGTACGTGCCTCGCAGGACGATTTCGTGTCGCCCTCTCTCTATCGTCGCCCAAGCCCTCACTGTACGGCTACATACTCCTCTATATACGCCGCGCACGACTACGACGACTCGCGTACGTGACCGATAGCCCACGGCGTGGCCTTCCAAGATGCACGGAGACGACACAGCCTCAGCCGTGTATTTCACGTCCTTTCGCATTTTCTTTTCTACGATCGAACCTCGCGGCCACCTCTTGGTCAATTTCCTTTTCACGTTTCGAGCGAGAGCGGTGCGCGAGCTCTCTCGGGTCAACGCGGTCGAATGGGTGATATGGTGACACTGGGATGGACATTGGATACGGTGAGGCGTGTATGGGATTGTGGTGAAGCAAAAGGTTAGGAGGTACGCTACACACTCTTTCTCCCTCGGGGACGTTTTGCGCGTGAATCGCAATTTCCGCCCCGGGCTTCCGTGGGAGATCGGCGCGCGGGGCAATGAAGATTAATGACGCGACCGCTAGCAAGCGATGGAGACTTTCGATGTCTGCGCAGCTTAGGCGCCTTTGGAAATCAATTTCTCGTGTCTCGAGGAATTTTGAGCGTAGCCACTGATGGACCGAGTATGGAAGCGAGTTTTACACTATCGAGTATGGATTTGCTCTTCTCGTACTCCGATGTCTCTGATGAAATTCCTCATCAGGTTCATGCCAGTGAGAGACATTCTCGCCTTTCTTATAGTGTTAAGGGTCAATTGCTGCCAGAAGAGTGAACAAAAAGCAAAAGTTTAGGTGAAAAGATACTTGAAGTTCAAAGAAAAAATTATGATAGGTTACATTGAAATCGTCAAAGAAAAGAAGTATTGGAGACGAGTCAGAGTTTTCATGTAACGCCCTTCGTATATCGATTCACTCTGTTCCTCTAGAACCTTTTTGTATCAGTAGCCATGTTCCTTTGAATTTTGGAACAACACATACGGTTTGAATTAGATGACTGTCTAAGTAACTATATTGATCAAGGATCACTCCAGAACTTGATGGAAATAATAAAATGTTCATACTAGTTGATCTGATACTCAATACTCCTTCTTTCCCCATGTGATTGGAGTGCTCCCACTCATTCATCACTAAATCAGTGGATGACTGGATGGTTTTAATCGTAGCTTATAATATTGAGGCACATGTAGGTATATCCCCAAGTAGTTTGAACAAATATTTGGTTTCAAAAAAGCAGTAGTGATGATATTTCAATGATGTTTCAATGAGTTCTATCTCAATTCCCTAACAAAAACTAGTACTTACACGTCAGTAACTGTAACTGATAAATCGAGAAATGAAAGAGATAAAATACTGGTAAAAACGTCAGCTTCTGACATTGCATTGAACAATTCGTATTGTTCAGTGCAATTTTCCAGTTGCAAGTTGTTCCAGTTATAACACTGAAAAGAAAAGCAGCAGATGTGTGGGATCCATATATTTGGACCAAATATTAAAATTTTTTATATTTTGATGAAAGAGGGAGCAATCTCAGATGGTTTGATCCGATAAACTTTTTTTCTGGGATACACCTACAGAGATTTATATTACAGGTGCCACTGGTCCATTGATCAAATCCGTTTGAATAAGTTTCATGATCATTTTCTTTGATCGAGAAGCAAGTTTGAGTAAGATGTTCTCAAGGAGCAAAAATGAGTAAGTGAGTACTAGCGACCAACCAAAAATTAAAGTGAAGATTCTACAAGTGGTCAGAAGATCAGAGGATCCATCCAAAACATTGAAATCAGATGGAAAAAGCTTACCAATCTGCCAGCGAAATGTTCCAATTTTCAAGGATAGCGGATCATTTGCTCTGTGGGAATCATACTATGATTGAATACTGATGTGAATTCTTCGAGCCCCGATACATGAATTCCAGACAGGTATACTGTTCT
>JAPYYZ010008735.1:0-13284 GCA_030522705.1 Eretmocerus eremicus
CTCAGGGCCCCGCTGGGGCTGGCGGGCCTCGCGCCGTTGGCCGGGGCCCTCTGCAGGGGCGAGCAGCCCGCCGCGGGCGACTCGCTCCTGCCCAGGATGCTCGATATGCTGAAGGACGTGTAGCCGGCGCTGCAGGCGGGCCTGAGCGGGCCCTTGGGCCCCGCGAGCTCGGTCGCGTTGCTCGGCAGCGGCGGCGACGGGCTGTCCCGCTCGGGCTTGCGCCGCTTGCCCGCGGGCTCGGCCGACTGGCGCGAGTCGGCGTCCTCCTCGGACACGACCGACACCTCGATCTCCGTCTCGGCGGCCATGTCCCGGCCGCGGGGCCGCCCGCTCACCAGCCGATCCCCGGGCGCATGCCAGGGCCCGAGCCCACGGCGCCGATGCCCCACCGCCGCCTCCGCCGTCGTCGCTGCCACGGCTGCGGCGGGCGCGCCGATGTAGCGGTTCTGCGCGGCCTCCGGGTCACTCGGGGTCTGGAGGACCCATCGCGAACGAGGTCCTCTCGCGCATGCCGTTCCTAACGCCGAGACACGTGGCGCACTTGGGGAAAGGAGGGTCGGCGACGCAAGTAGTACGACTCGCGATCGGGCCAGACGGCGGCGGCGCTGCCCGAGCGTCGCGCGGCGAGGACTGCCGCGCCGGGGAGCCCGGGTGCGCGGCCGTCGGAGCGAGTCGCTCGCGGGTGGGCGGGGCCAGCGGCGGTCGAGGCGGCCGGGGGTGAGTGTCGCGCCGGAGAGGCAGCGATTGGCCGGAAGGACGGATCGATGGGGCGAGCGGCGCCCCGCCGAGGCGCCAATCCGAGCCGCGGCCCCTCTCGCCCTCGTCGCACCCTCCCTCCGCGACGAGCGTGCTCGTAGTCGCGTTACTTATCCATTATAACACTCCGAGATCCTGATTTAAGCCCGCAGCGGCGAGCTTTTAACCAATTAGCCTTTATAGCCCGCCGCCGCGCCGGTGTCGGCGTACACCGAGACCGAGCCGCGTATATACGGAGCGAGAGCATGGCTGCTGGCGCCGTGATTGCGCGCACTCGAGCAGCTCGCTTACGCGGACCACCTGCGTATAGCAGCGATATGGAGGGGCCGGTGTCCGTGCGCTCGGATGGGTATTAGTCGCCGCTGCCACCCCGCCGCGTTTGCCCTCCCCTCGCCACCCTCGCGAGCTCCTCTCGCGCTCGAGGCTGGCTCCGCTTCGGCGTTTGTGCACTGATTCCTTGCGACTGATTTGTGGATCGCTTCGTGACTGACGATCGTGATTCTCGTCGATTGATGAGATGATGTCATTTGCGTAATGCAGTGGAGCGGTACGGAGTCAATTTATCTGAATGTGAGTCGACAGGACAGTCGGGATCTAGAATGACTGGGTGGGGAACGTTCACTGATGAATCGAAGCTGAGTGCATGGCTTGATCGGACCAATAAAACGCGAATCGCGCACAGGCTGAGCCAAATCCGGCCTGCTGAAGCTGAATTGAGCATCGTTTTGGTTTCGATAACGAACCGTTGATTCGAGTCGCTTGAAATGGATTTTAATTTTTCATCACAATTTGGAGCTCCGACGCAAGTTCTCGGCGAATTTCATTCGATGCAGGTCGATTCTTATGATCAAAATAATCCACGCCATCGTATCAATGGAGATGTATTATTTCGGTGGAGAGAAAGAGTTCATGCAAATTCTGGGAAAATTATAATTGGCTGAGAGCTCAACAGAAATCAATCTATGTTGTGCAAGAATTTGCGTATACTGATTTTGTTACAATTGTCATTACAAAATTATAATCCCTGAAATGTGAATCCTGTGGATCGATGAGCAAAAATGTCGATAAATTCGAATGTGCAGTGTGGAATCAAAGCATTTTAATCAGTCAATGAGTTTTGGGATCTCTCGAATTATTTTCGTAGTGACATCCAGCTTTGATCCAGAAACCATTTCTCGTATATTTTCATCCAGGAATTTCATTGCTTCTATCACGGAATTCAAGATAATAATGATTGGAACGAGCTGTCAGTGACAAATCCTGAAATTTTACAGCTTTGAAAAATAACTACCATCAGTTATGTCGTATTTACAAAAGTTTGTAAGTCAGGGATTTCTTTCAAAATGCTCAAGTTTTGATAATAGTCATCCACTGGTTCATACATTTCTAAGCAAATACCACTGATTTCCAGAGATCATGTCAATCATTTGGTCTAAATGAACATTGAATCTAAACGAAGCTAACAAAACCAGCTAAACCCGGATAAGATTTCGAGCCCAATACTAAAGAATCTGTCGGTAAACGAACACCATGATCCTCGCAACGCACGTCAGTTGATCAAATATTAGTAAGCGCTTCATCAGTTGCGCCATAGTTTGATGAATGCTCTTTCTATAATAGCTATCAATTTTCAGAGAATTGGTCAATTAAATATGAGATTATAAATATGACACCGTGATGACAAATTACGATTTCATCAGTTGAACTCTTTCCATGAACATCAAAAGCCGAATCATATTGTGATTTGAAACCGAGCAGTTCGCGGTCACGAAAGCCAACAAATAAATCCCTGTCAAAATTCAACGTGGGATTTTTTATGGATCAACCCGGAAGTTCCCGGTAAAATTCCACAAAAAATGTCTAAAGCTGCCACAAGGAATTCTGGCCACGAGATATTTTACGGGGAAATTCACGTGGATTTTTGCAAGTTGCTGGATTCCAAGTGACTATTATGGACTTTTCACGTAGACTCTTGAGATCGGGTCATATTAATCCAAACAACTGACATCATCTCCATCCTCACTGGCATTTCAAAGACATGTTTGCTCATTTTGCAAACTTTTAGAAGAATTTTTCGAGATATTTTTCCCAATTCATGAAAAATATACAAGCCCGCTACAACGAGGTCAAATTTCATATTGATAACATTATCATCACGGTTTTGTAGAATTATAGGTATATTCATTAGATGACTAACTTTTTCTTCCGTGAGAGGCAAACGACATAATTCCTCCGGCTCAATCTTCGTATGGATAGCCCAGAGTAAAAGCGAAGTATCTAAAATTTTTCAGTCAAAAGGAACTAACATTTTTTGGTCAAAAAAGAACTATGTAAAATTTTCTGTTCCAGAAGGAACTATCTAAAATTTTTTGGTCAAAAAGGAGCTATTTAAATGGGTGGTTCCTTTTAGAATCTTGGACGATTCTGGATAATTTGCTTCTTACCAGAACATTTTGGACAGTCCCCTTTTGACCAAAATTTTTTAGATAGTTCCTTTTTGATCAAAAGATTCTAGATAGTGCCTTTTTGACCATAAAATATTAGATAGTTCCTTTTGAGCAAAAAATTTTAGATAGTTCCTTTTTCACTGGCGATTTTAGATAGTTCCTTTCCATTCTGGGCCATCAATAACATAAACATATTACATGGACAAAGTTACATCCATTCAAGCTTACTTCTGCCAGAGATTTCTGAATTGTACTTTGGGGGTGAAATAACAACAAAAAAGCTAAAACTGGAGAAAATATATTTGACGTTTTATTTTTTCTTTCAAAGAGACATATAAAGAAGAAATTCTCACGAGATTCTTTCTCAGAGACACGCAGGTATCTACAGAAATCTTTTCCGATTTTTTGAATCGAAGCTCGGGCCAAGCTATCCCGAGAATTTCGCAGAAATTGAAAATTTGCTATGTTGTCTATAGACGACATCTGAAGTGAGGGGTGAAATATACAATGTATACATCGTATAATTGTTGCCATTCAAGACATTTAAGACGAACTAGTTTTATCAAACCAATGTTATTGATTGACTCACACGAATTCGTGCACAGGAATGATTCCAATCTACCGAGCAGTACTATGATCTTAAATGAGAATACTACCCCTTTAAATTCGTGTTAGACCAGAATAACTGTGCTGATTCCAAGAAAGTCAGAGAATGTACATGAGCAATTCAATCATACACTCAAAGGTCCAAAACTGAATAGTATCTACTTTTCAATTTAAGCTTCAGCACGTTGGATAAAATCTGAGCATTAATCATGGCTGTAAATCGCTATGAATGCGCATAAAGCGTGGAATGGAAGAGGACCGTTATGCAACATCGCAATCGGCGGGATGCGCGCGCCATAATTCGGCGCTGAGCGTTAAGACCTTAAAACCGTCGAGTATTTATTTACACAGGCTGAATCGGAATCGATTTTCTTGCGCTTTGCGCTTGTCCACTCCAGCGGTCATCCGCACGCGGTCTTCCGTCGCCCAGCGATTCTCTGCCCATCTCCCTCCCAACCTCTCGCTCGCTCGCTCCATGTCGAGTTTTTGTTCGCGGTATATGGGCTGGACAGACACTCGAAGCACTCCTCTGCAGGCAGGGGCTTTTCTCGAGTCGCGCCGGTGCGTAAAAGTAGCCGCTGCCCGCGGGCCGGACGAATATTGCGCGCGCTCTTGCCTCGCGTATTTTACTTTGTGCCTCGTGCGTAAGAGGATTATAAGCTTTTCCTCTCGCGAGCCGTCCGCATAGAGGGGCAAAAAGATCGTCCGCGGTCAGTTCCAGAGAGCCATCGCGGCAACGGCACCAGACACACAGGCGAGAATCAGAGAAAAAATAAGGAAACCCTCGGCGCGGGCCGAGGCGACGTCGCGCGCAAGTGGACCGAAAGCGGGACGCCCGCGCCACCGCCGCTTCGACCACGCACCAACTCGCCCGCACTCCGTATCGTATGACTTTGCGCTGGCGTATGTTCGCCGTGCGCCACTTTGAGCCGCAGGATTACGAATGTGGATGGACACATCTGGAGCGGATTCGCGAGCGAGTACTTATGTGACGGACAAGTAGATCCTGGCTTCGGCGAGCCTCCGCAAGCAGTCCGCCAACTCTGCACGCTAAAGCGCACGGGGCGAATTTTCCCAGTTCGTTCTTGCGCCCGAGATTTTGTGCGGCATCCGCTGGCTTTTTCGTGTCATGATTGTGACAATTTTGCGGGAGCCTGGTCCTTAATTCGGCTTTTCATGGTAAAGTATAACTTGTTCGTAATATCCTTGGAGCTCAAGCTCTCCCGAGTTCCTCGATCCTATCTGATGGGCTGTTTCTTTTTTATTTTCTTGAGCGGTCAGTATTTCTCAAACACATCCATGAATCGATTTCTTTCAGGAGAATCAGAGGATTATCTTGAGAAACAATTCAGGGAATTCGAGCGAAATGTAATTGTACAGAAAACTTTTGCAGTTCAAAACTTTCCTGTATCAGATATCGTTATCCTTTCGAGGCAAAAGAATTGATTGACATCCAATCAGTTGTGGGTGAAAAGTTGAAGATATTTTATTTCAATCAAATCAATTGGCCCAACTTGTCATTCTGTTTTGAAAATCAATCAAATTTATCATTTGAGGCGTTTATGAGGCGAATGCCGATTGATTTGGAACCTGAATGTGAGGCTTGGAAATTGTATGACAAAGGAAGAAGCCATACTTCTTCCGCCAAGTTTTGCGAATAAACTATAAATGTTGGACGGACATCTATTTTCACCTGTTGTGACAATGGATGTCTTCTATCTTCAAGTGATAACAGAGAATCATTTTTTCATAGAAAGTGGACAGAAATTTCTCTACACTAATGAATGAGAGTTGAGAGAAGAACAGATAACTGGTTGCCATCATTGATAAATAGTTTTCTAATATTTTTCTCTTCTGATAAGCGAAAAAATTCAACACCATGATTATAAATAAAGTCATTTAGACTCACGTGAGGGCGGTTTCTGCGTAAGGGTTGATCACAAGGTCTTCGTGCCAAAAACCTTCATGCGAGCTATAGGCACGTTTACTATTTTATAGGAACAAGCCCTGAAAACGCTTTTTTCACGCCTCCTCGTCGGATCTCGTCCGGGAAAAAACGCAATTCCGCAACACGATCTATGATGTACTATTTCGCATCACGGTGGGTATATTTCTCATGTATTGGTTAGGGGTGGGCGAGAAGTCATTACTTTCCGCGCACTAGCCCAAAAAATGACTATCTGAAAGTTTTGCCTTCAGAGTCTCCTCGAGAGTAATACATATCGTGACAGAAACTATACTTTTAGCAGATTCTATTGGACTGTTTCCTGGATCAGATTCTGTAAGATTGAGTGGACGAGAATCGCTTATTCCAAACTCGAGAAATGGTATCTCAAAAAGTTTGTGTTCGAGTTATCCCTTAGACATCATCTTCCACTTGGGAGAGGAAATCCTTCAAACGCTCGACTCGGATTCACGGGCGATTGCAACGATTTAAATCTACATATTTGAGCGCGCTGAGTCACACAAATATCCCATGCAACGATTTTCTATTCGTGGTGTGGGAGCGGAAGACACAGAATTCCGTTTCTCGCACCTCACTTTACATCTCGTGCGTCCATCTCTTTCTCCGTTTCGATGAATTGGCTTAGAAGATGGGCTCCCGATTCACGCAAGATCGCGCGCTTACATCAGCGGCGGCGCGATGGTGGCAGTGGCAGAGTTAGGGCATCTATCTTACTCTTGGAGGTATACCTCGACAATTCATGAGTGGGTCCTGATTACTCGGGCGAACATCATCCGCTAAATAGAGAGTGGCTGCTGCAGTGCGAATACAAACGCAGGAGCCGAAACGGTCGCTCGCCCGGCGATGACGGGGCTCGTTGGCGGCACGATGCCTCTCGACTCCCCGCGGAGGCTTTCTTGCATCATCGGCTAATCACATCGCTCGTAATGGGCAATAATGCGCGCGCTCCCGTCCTTACCTTCTCTCGAGGGGCAGACCCTCTCTCGCCCTCAAGTGGCTCTAATGCGGTGGCGCGCTCGTGCCCCGCAGCGACGATGGCCGCATTGTCAGCGATATCCTTAGGTATACATGCCAGCGCTCGACAACTGCGATCGAGCCTTTTAGGGCCCTACTTGATTTTCGATCTGCCTCTTCGGTGTATTATCTGCGCTTTGCCGGATAGCGCCGGAAAAGGCGGGCGAGTCGCCTCGGCGCCTCGTTTTGTGAAACAAATGAGCTCGGGTTAATGAGCCCTGCAGCCCTGACGAACCGTTGTTGAGCGATGAGACGATGAAAATGCGCGCCGCCTGGATTTTTGCGGACTGCAGTTGACGCTACGGGTCCCCGCGGGGCTGAGTCTCATGTCTCATCTCTATACAGGCTCTTGTTTCATCCCTGGGACTTTTCACAATGTGCATGCTAATGGGGCAATTACCAGCGCTGCGCGGCTATGCTGTCTCCCTGGAAGACAATCAGCGGCCCCTGTACCGGGCTTGTGAATTGCTTTGACTCGCGAGACCTTAATTTTTTGCCTCGGACAGCGAATGGAGTGAGTTGAGAGACAATGCTGGATTCACTTCTATTATATGCAACTATAAAAATACGTATATCCTTTTCGTGGAACATTTTTTTTCTTCGTGCAAAAAGTTGTTGTGTGCAATACGATATGGCTTTCTCGTAATCGTGTCTAGAAGCTTTAGAGCGTATACAGTCATATGAACGGTTTGGTAAGCCATGGAGTACCTCTACACGCAACGGTGTGGTGAGTCTAGCACTATGTAGTTGAAATGGACTTGAAATTTTCGCGTAACAATCTCTAATGAAGCAATTCAACAACTCTTAGAAAAAAAGAGATCACATGGTGAAATATTTTGTGATTAAAATGGGAAGGAATGAATTCAAAAAGGCATTAGAATTATTTACTTACAATATCCTAGAACTTTCTCAAGATTTGGAACGAATAAGTGACGTCTTGTTCCAATTTTTCTACTTACATTATAATGAGCTCAGATATAAGCCTTTAGATACTCTCGGTTGAAATTACATTATCGAAGTGTAATTAGTATTTGGGGCTGTCCATAAACCATATGACGGCCTGAGGGTGGGTGGGTGGTTGCGAAGAACGTCATGTCGCGTCATATCAGGGTGGGTAGGTGGTTCAGTGTAATCAGGACTTCCACGGGCCATTTCGTGGGATAAATTTCTAAGTAACAACAATCTCGATAGTTGTCCCCAAAGATTTTGAATATCAAAACTTGCTTGGTGGGGTCAAATTCCCTAGATTGGATGCTGTTGAGAATTCCTGAGTGGCGCTGACGCGTTTGAGACACTTGAAAATTGATCGAGATTGATTGCCTTGATCCACATCAGTCGCATTGTCTGACATGAGTATTAGCGATGGAAGCTCAATTCATTCATATCAAACGTCCACTACCTGCGCGATCTTGGATTTCCCTCAAAAAGGGAAAGAAATAATACCCAAGGCTTCATTATGATTAGTAAGATATTATCCGCTATGGAACGAATTTCATTATTCCTAAGCCTGAGTATTGGTATGGTTTTGAGTCTCAGATCAATTGAGAGTGTTTAATAGTGCAGAAATCTCATGGAAAATTTCGAACTCTGAAAGGGAAATTGTACGCGCGTAACTTAATCTCGGACAGAAATATGATAAGACATGGGCAAGTTCGCGTGGGTCAGCTCGAGCGTGAGCCCAAAAAGCAGTGATTGGAGGAAAGCATCTGTAAAACCAACGAATTAACCTTCAAGAGGGACAACAGAGCGTAGGGAGATTCATAAGGAAACACGAGACCGAATCTACGCGGGCCTCCAGTAGCGCAGGTACGGATGGCCAGAGGAAGGTACGAATGTGAATATACAGAGAGCGTGGCGGGTCGATTTTGGGGCGCTGCTCATCGATTGGCCGCGCCACCGCTGCTATGCTCATGTGAAAATTGGCCGGCGCCGCCGCCACGATCGGTTGCGCGCAAATATAATGGAAACGCGAGAGGCACGCGCTGCGCGTCGGGCGAGAGAGGAGAAGAATAAGTATATACGTGTGCTTTTATGCGCGAGCAAGAGGATGCTGCCGATGCGAGCTAGAGGCGCTCTTTCAAAACGGGCGTCGCGCCCGCGAGCGAGGGGATGAACGGGAGCGCGAGTAGCTTTCCGGAGGGTATGTGTACGGTATGGCAGACTACGCGTACGGATTTAACGAGAGGACAAAACGCGGAACGCGCTCGAGTGGCGCTGATTGAACGCTAATTAATCCTGGTACCTTGCAAGAGTACAATAGATTCATTTTGGTTATCTGAGAGAACTAGGCTCTTTTTCGTTGATTTTGGAGGGTTTATCAACAGGCCGAGTACCCATATGACTTAGTAAGTCGTTTACATAAAAAAACGAATGCGGATCATTCCCTCTATTGATTTTTCCACCGAGAGTGGATCACTTGGTTGGAATTTTGGCGCCCTAGGGTGAAAAAACAGTCTTTGCACCCCGTTTGCATAAGTTATTTTGGCGGAGGGGACTTGCACAATCGTCTTCTTGAACCAAAATGACGTACACTTGCTCTAGTCCGAAGTATACTTTCCTCAATGTCTAACTATAAAGATTATCTCCATCCTGCCATGACCAAATACCTGATATAAAGTTCTATCGAAATATTCAGTTATGTGGAGGTCGGGGCGACAAAAGCTCACGAAAATTAATCATTGATGGATGACAATCTTTTCATACTCGCTTATAGAGAATTTTGTGATATTCGCAGGTCAGCTTAATTAGTCTGACTTGTCACCACTCAAGGCTGACGAACTCTTATGCGAATTTTTTTGCTGCTTGGTAAATGCCAGAGACTCGCCGACTCAAACACTCATGTATTTAGAACAACAATCTTGTACACAAAATTGCTATAAAGAACTTCGTGGCCATGGCCATGATTAGTACTGGAAAAACACTAGACACTCGAGGTCGCCTATATTATGATGCATTTTGCGATAAAATACTTACGTCGGATCGCTCATCCACCACCTTAACCTCGTTCAGCATTCTTAGATCAACTGTGTAGATACAATTCCAACAGGCGCTCCTTTAAGGGTAATGTTCTCTGTTTTTCCTTTGGGCGCGATTCACAGTGAGACATAAAGCGATTAAGGTCTCAGTAGACTTTATTCAAAGAGGGTCGTATCCCTCCTTCAATCTGGCTATCCAGCCACACTCTTGAATCCCTTTAGAGGGGGAAAGAGGGGGAGATGGAAGCAGGGATAAGATTCCAAATAGATCTTGTCAATTGAAATACTGCCAAATTTTTGGCTATGTTGCAATTCTTATGAGCCTTTCGTGGGTGTGGATTCAGCTGGTGGTTGTTGTTATATTCAACTTTCATCGTAGATCTTCCATCCTGAAACTGATTTGTTAATAGTGAGAATGTTCTCTCGCCATATCATTGTGCATTGATTCTCAACAATGCTGATGAGTGAAATGATCTTCATAGAAGCATTCAGCACCAACCCCAATAGGCATACGGCATCTGCTCGCAGAGCTAAAAGAAACCGATCAAAGTGCTATTGAGCGATATCTCAGAACGTAATATCAAGAAACCGCATAAAGTCAGTCAAAGCACAGAGTTTTTCAATTAAGTCCAAATTTGGGTCGGGATATCTTGAATAATTTCGTTCTTGGATGAGTACTCTGCTCTCTGCTGTCTACGTTTTCCAGGCGATTTGGTAATTATGCAATTGAAGACAAAGCACTCGATTAACGTAAAGAGGTACACACCAAAATGCGCGTGTCAAATCTAGATATACACATTATGCAGATAACAACTTGATTCTAAGAAATATACCTCAATCGCTCACAATTAATCTTTCTACACTCTAAAGTTCGAATTATATCCGAATAGAGTAATCCTGGATTTATATTATTGCACAAAGATACTGATAGACTTCTCCTTGCTTCGGAATGAATGAGGGTAAACCGAGTTTCATATTTTATGTGAGAGATTGAGATTACTCCTCTGTGAAATGTCACGAGCTGCCTCGCATTCAAGCTCTTCTTCTTCCAAGCACTTCATCATCCTCCTTTTTCTTCATTTTAGCATCGCCAGCTTACTCTTTCTTGGATCTCCTGTTAATCTGTCAAGGCATTCTTGTAATTTTGCTATAGTACAATGGAAGTGATGTAGGCTGAGCGAATTTATAGCCTCACTAACTGGTACACGAGGAGGTAATTAGTTGGCGATATAAATCCTTTCTCCTGAATAGCTTCTTGTGCATCCATCCGACCCGAGCTGGTTACATCACTCGCTCAATTATTTATCGCGCTACTCAGCAGAAAGACCATCAGGAGTTTACTGCGTACAAAATTGAATACGAAACTTACTCCATTTAGCGATTGCGCCCACAGAAAAATATTATCATCTTTCCATACATCAAACATTTGTGTAAGGTTTTTCACTCTCGACAATCAAAAATCCATTGTCAGAGGCAGATTTGTCTTCCATTAATCGTATACTTAACTGAAATTGACTGAAGAGGAATATGAGAAAAACATGATTCTCAATCGTAATGTCACTCAAGCGTTTGGTTATTTGTCAGAAAATATCATGTGTGGCTGTATTAGTTGAATCGTGATATTTTTCTAGGAGTTTCCGTCTGTTTTCCAAATGAAACTGAGAATCTCTGATGTTCGGTGAGTGTAAAGGTTGTTTTCTGACTCGCTTCGGGCGCAGTGACAAAATTCACCCTCAGAGACATAGTTCAGAGGACAACCGGCGAGAGGAATCGCAGAAAATGCAGAACGAGAAAGCAGGAAGCTCGAAAAATTCCCTTTCTCCATGTAAATTTTGCGCTCGTCTCGGGACGAACATGCATCTCTCTGCTCGGTAGCGCGTGAGCACATACACACATGTGGATATGCTGCAATAGCGACCGCAAAATATCCCGGAAACTCTTCGCCTGACCGACGTTGAAGCACGAGCAATCGTTCATTTGAGCGCAAAAAACGACTGACGTTTATTTTTCTGACAATGTTTTTCATATGCGCGACGCATGTGAATGCAGAAGTGACGGAAAATATGCATGAATATTCACGTACTTTTTTTTTATACATCACTCATCGGTTTGAAATTCTTGTGTTTCAATATTTTTGCAAATATTCATCAGACTATACGAATTGTTTCCGTTGGAATAAGAAGTCGCTACCGAAACCTTCAGAACAACGTTTACTGACTCTAATCAGTCAAAGTTCCACCAGAAAAGCGTATGCCCAGAGATGTTTAGAACTTATCATTTCCTCATCATATTTAATCTTATCTTATAGTAAGATGGAATTCAATATTTTCTATTCAACTCTTATTATTACTCACTTAATACTTAATTGTCATTTAATTCAGTAATTATTACTCATCTAATTCGTAGCGGAATTAGTCCGATAATACTTACTGTTGTTCGATAAACTTCATAACCATGAAGATATTGGACAAATTTGTACAGTCGATTGTCCATGCGGTTGAGGAGATAATAAAAGCATTGATTTAGTTATTTTCTGACTTGAGCTATCGGCACTAAGAATTCCAAAGAAATTTTTTTAACTCAACGCAATTATAGCCCCACTTCAGACGTCTGCTAACCTGAACAGAAGTTTCCTCCCGCTTTTTTGATGGTCTATTGACATATTTAAGTCAATTGAACGTTGTTTTGGAGGTTTTTGGAGCTGCATAATGAATGATAATTTACTGTTTAACGTCACTAAATACATTTGCTCGAACTGTGGTACGTTTTCATGATCGGTTAATTCTTTCAAATAGAGATCTCAGAATAGCTGAGAATATATTTCTTCGATATATTTTATTGGGAAACATAGATAAACAACATAAACTTGAAGGTTGTGCATAAGTCAGGCGTGATTGTATCAGGTTGCTGCCAACGAAGCCGTGAAGCTCGCTCGTGAATAAAAAACCATTTTTGCTCTTGTACATCACAGCCCGCTTTGAAGGGGCAGACAGGTCGTAAGATGAGTAGCGGGAGAGGCCGTCTCGCTTATAAATGGAATTGAGTATTGTGAGACATTTGTGTATGAATGAGACGCTCGAGGACTGCGACAACGCGAGCATCTTACTCAATCGATTATTGTCTTTTCGGGACTACATTCATGGAATTTTATTTTTAAATAATGCGCTCATATCACCCGCCGTAAGGCTGGACCATTACCCTGCTCGCCACCCCTATAATATGAGTTACATTTTTCTACCTAGTATTTGAAGTATGTAGGCAGGCTCTAATGTAGAAACTTAGAACTGCACGATGGGTTCCACAGAAAAATACCAAGAGACTATGATCGACGACGTGATTGGTTACACAAGCCCACAATACGGAAAAGTCGTATTTTAGAATACTGCCCTAGTAGAGAAGCTAGGCCAGTTCTGGGCCACCCCTAATCCGCGATTTGGGGATGATAGGTCACTACTGGTTTGTTATGGGCGAATGATAGGCCACCCATTGGCTTGATATCCGCAGATCCACCGTGTGTATA
>JAPYYZ010008742.1:0-15469 GCA_030522705.1 Eretmocerus eremicus
TCATAGTATGAAGTCACGAATATGTTACGAATAAGATACTTTCGCTCATTTACGAGTATTTATATCTCAGAATCTATAGCATGGATGCTTATGGAAATTTATGTGCAAGTTCATTGAGTTCTAATCAACATTTGAGACAAAGGTGCGTGTGAATCTGTCGAAGTTGAGAAAATCCGATCGATTTGACCTCGGTGGTACCGAGGTTACTCCCTTAAAGATACGTATTAGGAACATTTGTCACAAAAAGGCACACATTCTCGCAGACATCCCACAAGCGACCATGGAAGAAACCCAAAATACCATTGAGGAAAGTCAAAGAAGCCAGCTCTGAGAGCTTGATTAAATCTCCATCATATTCCCATATCAACCTCAAATAAAATGGGATGAGAGTCAATGAGAAAATGCACCGAACGAATGTCGACTCGAGGAAGAAACTCCGTAACTTCCCTCAAAGCACGAGTGGAATAAAATTGGCAACTCCTACGCTCTTCGTCAGCGAAAACTGAATTAAGTATGCAAGAGTAAAGGTATTCCAAAACTCTCATCTCCAGCCCGAACTGGATTACGCACGACGATAAGCTAATCCCACGGCGCCTTCTGCAGAATCCTTCATCTTTTTTGCTGAAAAATCTAATTGCAAATCCAAATCAAAGATTGGACGGTTAAAAAAATAGGCACATCCTGACAGCGAATGAAGTGGCTCGAATGAAGGACAAGATGCAAAGCAAGAGATAGATATCTTGAGCCAAAATAGGCAGGCCAAGAATTTATGAAGTGAAAAGGGGAAAATGCGGGCCAGAATGGCTCCCACGGCATTTTCTAGACGCTCGAGCAGCTATACGAGTGGCTTCGGCAACGGAAAAACTCCCGACTCCTCGAACCGCCACATTCAATTTTACGCTTGACATCCTCGCTAAAGGCGATGTGCTCATGCTGGACGACTCACTTGGGTCTGGAGGAAAGACGAATACGTCAGCATGTGAAAGTATGCGGGCAAATTTCTAAATCATTTGAGATCTACGTAGACGCAGCACTGCTGTCTGAGTGATGACGAAAAAGATCGTAAAAAAGATATGGTAGATTTTCCATAAAAATTATGTGATGACTGTGGGAGTGCTCTACGCTAAAATTCACTACGCGGGTGGATAGACTCAATAATGGCCTCTGATGTCGAGGCTCGTAATCGTGCTGTATTGAATTTGGGTTGGTTTACATATAATGAATCGCGCTCATCTGCATGGAATTAGATTAGCAAGTAGCCTCCCCACGAATCATAGCAGACGCATCAATAACACTAAATCTTGCTGAAAACGTTTGTATTCAAACACTTGGCCGTATATTCCGGTCGCATCTTGCACCGTGCGAGCAAATATCTCACATAAATCTGAAAGAGCATTATTCTTCAATTTGTTTGATTTGCGACAGAAATCAACTCAATCGTAACAAAGGGAAAATCTCGAAAAAATTGAGCTTGCAATCGAAATACGGAAAATAGTGCATTTTGGGGTAGAAGCGGCCCATTCCGCCCGGGTTGGATTTCAATATTTCTGGAAGCTCCTTCAAATCGTAACTGGCGAGTGAGTCGAGATTCTACATGTTATACGAGAGCCAGTCGATGTACGACGTTTGAGGGAAATCTAAGAAATCGAACAACCGAGAGGCATGACTCAAAAGTATAAAACACTAATTGAGATACGTCGTGGCATATATTTTGATTCCCGCTCCATCTTCGCGAGATAACATCAAAAATTAATTCAATCAGTTCACTGTTTCTGGTGAGATCGAACCAAATATGATTCATAATAAAAAAGAGAGGAAGACGTAATTTCATCAAGTTCATCCCTCGAGAGGACAAGGGCATTCGTTGCCTTGCTCCTTGAACGCTGGACTCGCTTTTATATTGAACCGTCCCTGAATTTCATTACAGATTCTGTTTGCGCGCGAGATAAATTCAAGCATAGCCCAGAATATGTTCTCATTTCAAAGTGGATCGATGCGCCGCCTACACAAGTAGTACAAGTCAAGATTTAATCAGACCAATCTTGCTATGCTGTGCTCACATGTGTAAGTGTAACTCTTGGCTCTTTTTTAACCATTGCCTCCATTTGACTACCGATTGGGAGAAACTCGTGAATTATTGCACAGTTTTTACTTATCACAAAGAGAATTTCAGGATGGAGATACCCAATAGAAAACTAGAATCATTCATCAGATAATTAAAAATGTTCTCGGATCTGGGGGGATGAGATGCTTTGTACATCTCATATTTATAAGTTGCCCAAGGATCTCATCTGATTATAGATTCTTGATATGTCTCCAATATCACTCAATACACTGCAGGCAAAACTTTGCAAAGCTCATATGAATCCATAAGTCCTTAACGAAGTTCAATCTGGATACTATATTATCTGAATACAACCAACATAACTGGAAAAAGAGAGATATGTCTGCGGATGAATGGATGAACCTCATCGCGAGAAGACTAAATGAGCTCTCAATTATGTGCATGTCTCATTAGCAACTTCACAAAATAATGAATGGTGTCCCAAAATTGCTCGAGCTACTCTGGAAATGTCACAGTATGACTATATCAAAATATACTCTGTTCATAGAGATACAGTAAGTTTTGTGCTCATAATTCACCACGGTTGCATGGGACCACATGACATTTTGAGCTTCTCTGTCTGCATAAATTGTCCGGGCTTTTGAAATCTACATGCACAATGTGAAAAATATTTCACAAAACAGGAATGTGAAAGTTGCAGGGTCACTCCTACAGTTATACTCATCAAGTATCTGCACAGGCATACGGTATGCATACTGATGAAACAATTATTCTACACTCAGTTCATTCTAAATCTCCAATGGATATTCGAAGCAGCTCATGTGGAGGAATGAAAACTACATTAAATGAGCATTCTCAAATGAAGGATACAATTTTTCACTGTTGATCGTTCTATACGCCGTGTCAGTATTTTATAACTCTGTGAAAAGCGTGAGATCACAAGTCAACGTAAAACCTCGATAATTGACTTCCCGAAGCTCTATCATCGCAAATGGTTGTTTGTCAGGAACATGCAAAAACACGCAGATTAAAACACCCAATCACGGAATATAATTGGAAATGAACGCTCTGGGCGAGGACTATCAAACAAACGAGAGCAATTTTCAAACTCTTCGTCATACCGCTGAATTGACACAACCCATTGACCTCGTACTGTTTCTTTTTCTCTGCTACAGATCCAAAACTCATTAAAGCCAACTCGAAGGAAGAGAGACGACCATGCGGAATCAGGATCTGTTTTTAATCACAGCCTACTGTATTGAATCTCGGCCTCATTTCTCCCGTCGGAGAGCCCAAGTTTTTTCATCGACCATCCCCAAGTAGACTACTTAAAATCGAATCATGTAGATTGAGCATTGAAAAGGCCGAATCATTTGTGATGATTTTATGAATACCGCGCCAGTGTTGTAGCTCAATTGATATAACGAAACATGAAAATACGAATTCCTGTTCGGGGTTGAGCTTCTTCATGCAAGATATTGGTTGATACTCTAGAGAAGTCCATCTACTTACTTTCGAAGTTGGCCTGGGTGCCAGCAGAGACTCATCATGAAGCTCCTGGGGGAACTCCGAAACCATGGTATACACGGTCAAAAAACTTAATACGGTAAAAAGCTTCAGACAGTGTCGCATTCCTGATCGGCGTCGCATCATATGTGGTGTTGTCTCCGTCTCTCGTCCACTGGATTTGGGAGCATGTGCTGATATGGCTTTGGGCGACAAAAAACTTAAGATCGATCGCTTATCACCAATTATTATCCATTTACAGATCTAATCTGTAAGACTATGAAATTATCGATCTGCAACAGTTGCTTGACGCAAGAGCTTGGTGCTTTCGATATCACTGGGATTATTGATATAGTTAGCCTGAATTCGTAGCCTGAAAGTGTAGCCTGAATTTAGGCGCCTTCGGCACAGAAAAAGGCGGGAATGTATATGACTGACATCGAGACAGAGAATCGCCGAGCCCTGGATATCTCATCTGGCAGAGCGTCTCACCGGCATTGAGAAGGTTCCCAGTTCGATCCTGGGTCCAGGCGATTTTTTTCACGATGTCAGTCAAATGCATTTTTCCAAATGCATTTTTCCATTGATTAACATCTCGATGATCAAATTGTGATCGATATTTCATTATAAATCGGCCTCGAATTTGAGGTTAATGAAGAAATATAAAAATTAGTCCTCCAATGCCGATTCACAAACTAAATATCATTTATTGATATAGTTCTCTCGCAACAATATTTCTACCAATCAAACCGACGTATGGGAGAAATGTCAATCGAGCCCTTCGCAAGACGTACATACAAGCACAAAGTGCAATAGTTTCCGATAGATGTGGGTTTATCCCAATTGCGTTGAAAATCATGAAGGAGAAGCTTAGCAAGAGAGCCATTCCCTGAGTCTTGCGGAATACAAAGACTCACATCTATTTCCTAGCATCAATTAAAGACCGAGAGAAGTTTTAGTCCCCCTGAATCCGTAACAGCCCAGAATAAGTAGAACGCATGCTACTGTATGTCAAGGATTTGGCCGTAATATTTTTCCATTTCAGATTCATGTCGGGCTGGCTTCTTCATATTTGATTTCCAGTCTCTATACAGATGTCTGTTCAAAAAAGCCTGGAATCGATGACGAGACCATAACCTCACGAAAGATGCCTGCCGTGATGATGAGAGACATAAAAATAGTACTTTTCGACCCGGGTTTCGTACCTCTATTTCGGGCCCTGGGACCGATGGATTCCCGAGCGGAGCGAGGGAAGCCAGTCCCCCGGGCCCGAAAGAGGGAAATTTGAAGATCTTTCTATTGACTAATCAGGAAAGAGCTCTGCTCGACGAACGATACAATTAAAATTGCACTTGTGATTTTGCTGGCCAAGGGGGGATACGGAAAATTCTGCATGATGGGAGTGTTTCAGGATAAATCTTGCCTCAAACAACACGGACTAGCCTGGAACTAATAGTAAAGGTAGAGTGGATCAATATCAACGCATATGACTGCAGTTGCTCGTGCGACGACGGTTTTGAGATTTTGATTGAGAGCCAATACCGAACTGAGCATCGAGTCAAATCAATATAGAATAGGAAGAGACAGAGAACGAAAGAGTGGACAGGGGGGGGTGAAGTTGGTAAATCAATGCTCAGCCGAAGGCTGCGATGCGTCAATAATGACATATTGATGGACGCAGCTGCTGTTGCTGGTGCCTGAGCTTTCCAACTGCCACATGTGCGTGTGATTCATTCTCCTATGCAGTACCGTAAACCCGGGTTACTTTGGTGCACTAGTATTCTGGCCATAATTTTAGATGGATTTATTCGACAGCATTGTCCAGAGACACGTTTTGAAGCTCTTATTCTTACCTCCAAAATGAGACCCCGTAAAATGTTCTAGGATAAACCTAAGCAATGTTATGGCTAAAATACTAGTGGCCCAAAGAAGCCTCGGGGTGGTCAAAGTAGCCCCGGTATCTCTGCGTACATAAGCCTTCTCTCCTTGCTTTTCTCTCTTTTTCTCTCTTTGTCTCGCATTTTTTCGATCTCCAAGGGCTCTTTTAATTTCTATTGAAATTTTTGAGTGACTCTCGGCCACATGGCTGATATTATCCAACTGAGATATTCTTATTTTTTCTAAGCCTTAGCATGTTTCAGTGTAGTTTCTTTTGTGTAATATAAGGTCCATCGACTAGTCACGACTGTGATGAGTATGTTCTTGACCAAATCTTTGAATGTATTTCTTTCTGTTTATGCCTGAACTTTTGGTTTACGCAGATGAAGAGAATGTCTATCTTATATTTATCTATTTCTCTTCCATACACTCCGACATACACAGACACTTTTTTGGCATCGATGAAACTCATATAAAAGATTTGCATTCCAAATACTGGAACATATGAAGGGAGCTAAAAGATATTGCGATATTATGCATTCTCATAGAGTAGGGAGACGTAGCTATTGAAAGACTTGCTGCTCGCTCGCTCTGGTCTTGGATCAAGATATTCTGGAGCGGAAACATCGAAAGCGAAAGATTACTATTGCAATGCGATTTCTAGTCTCGTAATGTATCTATGCAGAGGAATTCCCAATTCCAACATTCATATCACAAGTTTGCTCAATGAAAATCGAAACACGGCTGAATTTAAGGAAAGTGAATCTACAATCTTCGAGTTGACAAACCCCTACATCGCTCATCAGTTTGGTTACAACGGATTAATAGTTTGATATCTCATCGAGACAATAGTTTGAGTGTAGTCAGCTTGAAAAAAGTTGGTCGGACTTTATAGGTTAGAGGGAGATTTTTAAGGTCGGCAAACAAGGAAATTATCGGAAGCATAATTCAAATGTTCTTCAGTCAATATATCTTGTAGCGAAATTGATATAGCTATGTGTAGTATGCGCCTGCTCAGTCCCTCATGCCCTGAACTATTTTTCATTATATTGAAAAAAATCAACTGCAGAGAAGAAATAGCCAATCTGTCTCTATGAGAATGTCAATGTTTATTTCTGTACTTTTTCACGACTATACGAAATGAAATTGTTACTAATGTGTCCCATTTCACGCCACGCGACTCCAGTCAATTTGCAAATCAAACCGATATCTTTGCTGATGTCAGCCCAGAAGAATAACGTGATTGATTAAAAAACCACGAAATCTATTGAGGCTCCGTCGAATTAAGTATCGCCAATATCGATTGGGAATTAAATATATGAAATGCCGAGTTCACGTATTCGTGAAACGGATGAAATTTTCCGATCTTCCTAATGGTCTCATTTTCTGCACAGTCGATAAAATACCTCGGAGCCTCATTCAAATCACGTTTCGCAAGATGTCCCAGGATTCCATTATACCCTTACTCGTAACGTCGTGACAGTAACTTTACAAATAAAAACGGTACGAATACTTATCGGATCGAGCGGGCTCCGAGACATGACAGAGTTCCGGTATACATCCGTCAACAAAGTTCAGCTGGTATCGTTGGCTCTGCGCATACATCGCTAACTCACAACTTGGATGCACCACATGACTAACTGAGTAAATATCCCAAAGCCGGAATCGAATTTCAACCAATATCAACTCGAAATACCATTTACGTATGCGTACGAGTGAATATAGAAATAAGAAATGCATCAATTACGTACAACCGCATATTTATTAAGAGCTCGAGTCGAGGACTCGTGCCGCGGAAGCGATTGTCTGGGGGAGGAGTCAGGGATTCATTGAAAGTGGAGTAAATACCCGTCTATTTATTGAACGGGTGGCTGTCTAAACTCTAAGCCTATCGTCGCGGCCCGGGAAACTCTCCACGATGTATGGCTCGAGAGGCTCGAGGAGGCCACCGTAACCACTTTCATTGTTCTTCGGGAAAGTAGAGTACGGAGAGACAGCGAATTAAGGCACGAGGTCGTCGGGCCACTGCTCATTTTCCACTACTGACCAGGAGAGTTTTCGACCTTCGAGCACGAATTTTACTGGAACTTTGGTAATAATCTTTTTTTTCACATTCCGTACGTAAAAGTGCATTTTCCACACGGATTTTTGACTTTTCCCCACGGATTGTGAAAAAATAGTATACGATACACGGCCGGAAATGTTGGAATTCGCATACTATTCCAACTTTATCGCCCTTGTATCGTAATGTACTATTTTAGTTTCAATAGATCTTCGAGATCACAGGTGCGGCAAAGTTGGGTATTTTTGCCTTAATTTCGTATAATGCATCCCATTGAATTGCAAAGTTTTGTCGCGGCCATATTGAGGAGGAGAACGTGGGAATTGAGCGGGTTACTCGGTAACATAACGAGGCTCGTACCTGGGGATGTGGTTGACCGCGAACCGAGCCCCGGATTAAAAGATCCGAGAGATCAAGATTTGCTGCGCTTGGTGAGCTCTCAAAGACCCAAGCGCGAACAGCTTACTGGACTATTCAAACCCGGGATACGTTTCTTTGAATTCTGTGGACTGGAGTATCTTGACTCTGATCCTGTCGAGAGTACCGATTAAGGACTCTACTTATGTCGGACTTACTGATTTTAGAACATTGAGGTGAATGATTCAAAATCATGACTCGATAATAAGAGATAGTAGCATTAGATCTCCCATCTGAAACTTTCAGATTTTGATTTTCAGCTTAGTTTTAACAAATACAAGTCACGTTCATAGAGGCCATTGCACTATATCACTCCTCAGACGAACGAGAGGAAAGGAACCTCGTTCCAGAATAATTACCAAATTCATCAATTTAAAACTCTCGACAGGCATCATTTCGGGTGCGAGTTCACATTCCTGATTTTACTATTATAAAAAATTGCTATTTCACACAGGACGATAAGTGACGAGGCGGTGGGGGAGTGGAACCTCTTATCTTGAAAATGACTTCTGAGAGATATAGACAGACTCCTCACTCGCCTAATGTCGTTACCCGACTTTCGACCGTGACTATAAAGATTTGCAAAGTGGCTTACGTGGATCGCGAGGAGGAAAATTCAGTGCGTACCAGAAATTTGCCCAATGCGATCTTGAAATTTGTATATGGACTAACGTAGTAGTACAGTAATCATAGAGATCCACATCCACGTTTACAATACAGTCAACATAGAGGTACAGTGATCACAGAAGTAAGTCAACCATAGAAGCTGACCCAAAGTTTCAAAAAAGTCCGTGATCCAGGTTATATGACACTCTCATAGTTAGTGTGAAGAATAGTCTCCTTTTGGTGTCAATGGATGAATTCCAGAGTCGCAGAGTTTATTGCTTAATAGTTTTCGAAGTATGGCTCAGAATATCAGTACTACCCCGTATATGAGGTCCATGTTAAAAATTGACATCTATAAATTACTATGCTAATATTCTGGTCTACATCTCGAAACTGCTTGAGCTTTAGATTCTGCGATTTAAATATCATCTTTTGGTACTAAAAGGAAGCGATTCTCGAACTTTTGGCTAAATTCGTGATCCGAAGGTCGTGACTTGTCCTGGTCAGCGCATTGCCATCACTTTCATATTCTCACTGCGATTCTCGTTTGAACGCAAGTACTTTTATGAGTCCGTTGAATAAGAGATCGAGGGAGGAATCTCTGGAATTCTCATTACGTGAAACTCCTGGAATGGCCATAGTAAATAAAAAGTTCTCACAGAAGCATCTCCTTCGAAGCTCGTGAATTGAATTTAGAATCCAACTCACTCCTTTTTCCGTAATCCTGCACAATTTAGTGGGTAGCTGTTAGAATTTTTGCTTCTTCGGGCGCTTCGAGTCTCTATAGGCACCTCTCTTTTCTCAAGAATAATTCAGCGATCCAGACTAGTTCGCGTTGAGATACGTGTATCCAAATGCTCTACCCCTCTTTTTGATTTAGGACACTTGTACTCCGCGTGACACCGTCACGCTACTCTGCAATTTTTGAAAAATTAGAAAATGAATCTCTTGATCTCGATTCTGATAACTCTTGATCTCTGCCTACGTAGTTCGACAATATCCAGAACATCCGGACTATTCTATCAAGTATCAGGTAAATCGTTCTGCAGTTCAATTGCATTGTGAACTCATCCTATTGAGAAGGCATGACTTGATATCTAATCAGTTTCATGTGCTGTATAATCACGCACTCTCTAGCACAGCCGACTGTACTGACGGTGGAAATTTTTCACCTTGGATCACGGATTCAGCTGATACTTTGGGAATCGTCTTCTTTTAGTGCCAGATGATGATATCCAAAAATTGCAACTGCCAATACTCGAGATTTTCAGAACCATAGCATTGCCAGTACATCTATATAAGGTGAATGACATAAGGTGTACAAAAAATGCTAATGTCATGGTCTGTAGTTCAGAAACGCTTGAGCATTGGCAATTTCTGCATTTGGATATCATCTTTCGGCACCAAAATGATACAATTCCCAAAATTTCAGCCAAATTTTTGATCCGATGCTGACAAGCCCTCCTTGTTAGCGTGTTCACTTTAGGCACCTCTTGTGTCAGGTCCAAGAAATCCATTCTATGCAAAAATTTTGTGCGAGCGTGATACCGCTGCTCCCCTTTGCAGTTTGATAATAATCCAGTGTCAATGTATTCAGTCATCTTTCTCTTTCTTGCCTTTACTGAGGGTGAACTCTTGATTGATAAATTGAGCACGAGATGACGAGAGTCGAGTGCAAATCGGGCACATCACTTGTGACGATCACGAGATCACATCAAAGACTAACTCTTAATTCCACCCTCAAATCAAACGCCATTCTGCTTACACTGGTTGGCATCTAGTGAGAATACAAATCAGTCCAAATGCATTAGAAAATATCAGAGAACAGGCATCGAGATTGACTCAAGATTAAACGACCACACATGATTTTTGACGCTCTTTTTCATCGGCTCTATCATTTCTCTCTCTCTCTTTCACACAATTGACGTAATCTGCCCTGGAGAGTGTGATATATGTCCCATTCTCTACGGACGAGGAAGTGTAGTATCCGGTGAAGGAGATCAAAAGGAAATTCGACTGTGCGTCAATGGAAAAAAAAGCATTCCGTGGTCACGTAGTAAATTAAGCGCCTGTCCGACTCGAGTTTCAATCTCAAAATGCTACCATAGCTGTGGCCAGTTTTTATCTATCCATATTATACAGAGTGTCTGTCGGTCGGTCGGTTGGCATCGCCGGAAGCCGCACGAGTTTCGCGTGCCACCTTTTAATCCGGCTCCGATTCTAACGGAAGCTGCAGCTCGCCCAACGTCGCTCACCGTCAATCCTCGCACGCTCGCATATTTCCTCGGCGAGAAATTGAATTCATCCAGCTCGAGAAAGTTTCATCGATGTTTGAGCCGCAAACTTCCCGAGATATATTCATCATAATAACGCAAGATCCGAGGTTACCTTACCTCAGGGAAGGACTAAAAACTTTGGAGTGAAACAAATGTGGTCGCGATAAATTTGGAGAAAGACTCGAATATTCTGCACCGGATATCATCCATCACTCGGCAAACTCGACCAGGAGCAAAGAAATGAGATTTTTCAAGGCAGTTCGCGCTCGCTTGATAGTTTGAGAGAGTAGACGAGTCCTTACGTATACGGTTGAGTAGCCAGAAAGTGCAAGCTTGGAGAGATTTTCAAAGTTACGGATTACTGATTTCTGATTTTGCTCTAGAGCCGAGCCGGAATAAATTGGTGAGGTTCGTTTACTTTAAATTTCCATCACTTTTCTTCCATAATATGGGAAATGCGGTGGTCGGCTGGGAGGTAGTTTTTGAAGAGCTCATTTCAAAAGAAGAACTTTCTCTCCCGTCAAAATATATCGACGAGTAAAGTAAAGCAATGTTGATGAAAATGAGAGCTCGAATCAGTTTCTTGTCTGTGCGATACATATCTGATCTTTTTCGAGTAATGCCTGGGCAAGATTGGCGAAGGCTTAAATTTTTATTCTGATGTTCAATCAAGGTCTGCGGAGACGCACTCACTCGTTCAAAATCATAACAACTGACACCTCATTTATTCGTACAACCCCGTAACGAACGATAGGCAGACATACATCATCCGTCAGCAAGTGAATACATCAAAACGAGAGAGATTGCGCCAAAACACATTTATTTATCGAGAGACAGCCACCTACACTTCCTTATACCAGCTCTCAAAGAATTTCTGCCAACATAACACGAGCCATGGGGGAATTGGAGGGCTAAATTTTCATCCAATCATGATGTATGCGTTGGGCTAACGGGGGCTGCGTGCACACTTTATCAACCTGGTAGCGCACATTTTCCTCAGCTTTCTTCTTTCATTTTTCAACGCGACTTGCTCGATGAAGCTTTCAAGCCCGAGACTAGCTCACAGCCTTTGCTGATGGGACTTTTCCCGGATGTCGATGCCGTGCACGTCTCACACGGTGTCTCGTTTATCCCTTCCATTTACTTTTTGATGGTATCCAGCATCGTGGGATATACATTTGGTTTTTCCGCATCTCTCATACGTATCAGCTCTGCTGAATTTCCAATATTCATCATATCGCATAGAATCATCAGTTGAATTGTTCAGTTCCATAGTGGACTAACAAGTGGAGACCAAGACCTCCGAGTGACCTATCTTCACCCAAAGGTTTTACAGTCACGTGCCACCTACTCCATCGAGAATCTAGAGTATCTCTGTCCAATGGACCTCCTGTCCAAAGAAATAGACAAGAATTGTAGCATTGGCCATATAACCTTCTGTTAAAAGTCCATATATATGGATATGCTAGCAATGCTCATGTTTATAGCCGTATCTTGGAACAGAATTTCCATTGAACAAAGATACTCTGAATTCTTCATATACTAGGTCGTATACGGATCGGTAAAAAAATTTTGATGATGATTGGCCACCCGGGGGTCTTGATTTCCTTTTGTAAGTCCACTCTTGGTAGGTGGTTTTTTTGCTGCCAGAATTCACCCTGCATCTTCCGATCAGGCAGTAGATCTTGCGCTAAAATTTTTCTCGTATCTTCACAACGTTTTTCATGTGATAGAATATCTTGGACAAATTTTCGGGACATCACTGAAGCGCTGTAGAATTAAGTCTTCACTGATCGCAAATAGGGGCTTACAATTAGCCCACCTTGGAACTGAACAACTTAATCATAAGGCTTGAATCGAACTAACTTGAGCTCTCACTTTGCGATGCTACCGCAAACAAAATGGGATCTTTGGTATGATGTACGTACTTTCTATACAGTGGAAGGTTGCATAGAATACGGAGAGACGAATTGTTTGTATATAACAATGATGGTGAATTGATTTATTAGACATAATTGCTCGCAAAAATCATTGCAAAGTTCGATAACCAAGAATATTATACGAGCGTGAGTATACCTAGCAGTATAATTTTAGCATAGAAGCACACAGAATCAGAGTCCCCTCGGCCCTTGACTGAAAGAATAAATCTTACTCGCGAAAGTACCATACCTCTTCAGATATATTCATTAGTGAGAAACAACTACCAAACTAAATCGCCATTGACCCGCCCACGTTGTTGCATTCGGCGCTATTGATCAATATCCAAGAGGGAGAGTGAATTAGAGAATCGCTATCACTAGGTGGGAACATTTTTGAAGCACGTATTGAAAAATTACTACACTCGCTCTTGCATATCAAGACAGCCCACGATACTTCAAAGCCTTCTTCAAAGAGCTCTTGATCCCATAACGGTGGTATGTCTGTGACCTGAGATGTAAAAGGCGCTGATGCACTGTGCGTTGGCTCAATTGAATTTCTCCTCTGTAACGCCATCTCTGCAAAGTGCAGTCCTTGAAAATTGTAATGGGTACCAGAGGCTTATGGTTCTGCTTTCTTTGTGAAAGCTACTTTGACGGAACTTGCATAAGAAAGTGACAGGTATATGGGTGAATAATGTGATCATGGGTCATTTCAATTTCGTGTGCGGACCATCACATTATTCATACACTCACACTTCACTATAGATTGAATATTGTTCTAAAGACTGAAAATCATGGAGGAGTATATTAATTGCTACCGTGTTCTCTTTATTATAAAGCTGTTCCAAATATAAGATCTAATGGAAGAATTCCAGGTTGGCGAAGACCTACCTCGAATATAAAACACCCCCTAGTATGATATGAATTATTGCTAATGAGTTTGGATTGAGTAATGTGTAAGTAATGTATAAGTGCTGCCTCTGCCAGTGTACACGTGACAGCCGATTGCGTATACGTTGTTTGTATACATTCCAAGACTTTGCGAGAGACAATCAACTGGTCCATGGTAAATATTTTCAACATATTGTTCAAGAGTCATCAATAAAACCGATCGAGTCAATCAACATTATTCACTAATAAAGATCCAATAGAATTCACTTACGTCTAAAATCCCTTTCGACTGTGATAGGGAATAAACAGTCCGCGACTTGGGTGAAATTGTACGGCATTGTCCGGCTATAAGACCAGCCATTTATAAAACATCTTTTCGGGCCTTTTAAGTCGAAAAAGAGTTATACGACATATTGCCTCGTAATGGGGGAAACGCGGTACGTTCTCCCAAGATTCCTCGATAAAACTTTCTGTGCGAGTAACAATCGTCAGAACAAGGTCGCAATTACCTAAAGTGAGCAAATCTTGCAGCAGTGACATTGATAGCCAGGAGTAACGACAGCAGTACTGGTGTTACTAATATGAACACGTGGCTCGCACACATACTTACACTCACGTGAACAAAAAAGCAGGGTCCACAAGCTCGCGAGCGCGCATAGTAGTCCACTATTTTACGAGGTTCCGCGAGCGTATTCCACACTCGCCACGCAAGTGATTCAAGAGGGAGTATTATCCTCTCCTATATCTCTCCTCTCTTTTCCTTCGCGTGAGGCATGAAACTATGGCACCAAGAGACCGTCCAAGTAGATAATTCTAGAGACAAATGAGGGTTCGGCTATACATCACCTACCGGTTTTCTGGCTAAATTTTTGTTTTTTTATCGAAGGGGCCGGTTGACATTCTCGAATTGTTTTCAAGCGCTATGCTCAAATCTGACGAATTACTGATCCATCGCGAATCGAATCACAAATCCACTTTTTCATTGACTGGTGAGGTCGCGCAACCCTTTTTGAAGACAACAAATGTTCTGCGTCAAATATAATACACGCATAATACTCGCATACGTTCATTGGGAGTGCACGCCGATCAAATCATCCGGAACTGAGAACTAAGATATGAAGTCGGTTTTCTCTCAGCAAGCTCAAATCTTACTATGAAACAAGAAATTATTCAATCGATCTTAGACGACAGGTTTCTGCGTGGGTATGAAGACACTACACGCATTTTTTGCAACATGTGTTTATTGCGACGTTTCGTGGACGCAATAGGTCGACCTCTTCAGGCTGGGATATCGACGTTGCACGAATGAGTCAAGCGAGAATGAGAATCACATACAGAGAATCACAGATTGTTGACAATAATGATTACCTGCTAAGAATATAACAACATGGAACGATAAATGGAGTGATCGATCGTCAACAGTCAGTTCCCGTCTCGTCAGATGTCAACGTTCGACTGAGCGTAATTTGTGAACACAACCTTGAATAGCTGATAGAGTGAGAGAAGCGATGGACATGTGAATATACTCTACTTGAGTATCGATCTATAGCATTTGTTGAGTTTCAAAACATCTTCTTTATGAATAATATTGTTTGCGTCTGAATCGATGAATAACATTTTAGATAGTGTACGTTTGGAATAGTTTGGTTTGACGTGCGCATACGCACTTATATCTATTCGATACATTATTTAGAAGCTCGACTTGCCGCGAAACGAGGCCGCGCGCGGTTATCCAGAACGCGTTTCGAGACTATCATAAAGATCCCCAGTAAACAGCACATTCCGTAAGCAAGGTGATCGCCTCCCCGTACAAATCAGATCACCCGTGACCGACGGTAATCCCAGAGCC